>NW_019775521.1:78788-114149 GCF_001039355.2 Lingula anatina
CACACACACACTTTGGTATTTTAGAGGGCAAACGGTGCCGTTTAGAACTATGATTCAACTAGTCAAAATTCTCATTACAAGAGGAGACCAGAAATCGAGGGGGGGGGGTCAGGACCCCCCTGACCCCCCCTCTAAATCCGCCACTGCTTGCACGCAGCCTGCTGCCTCAGCCTGCATGATTCTCCATCATATTGCCTTCATTGGACTTTCACACGTTAAGATATCAAAAAATCGCTGATTGGTTCAAAGAATGAGGAGCCGATGGAAATGTGCCAATCGGTTGACTGGGCTGAAATGACTTTCGCGTTGAACTTATACAGTCATGTGCCGTGTGAGAACTACCAAACTTTTAAGTTTTCGTGTTTATTTTATTCAGATGTGAAGGTGTGATAAGTAGGACATGGGTAAAAAAAGTGAAAATTTGGTTCAATGTTTTATTATCTATTCTGGTCATTTTGAGGTCAGCAGAGTTTGAGAAACAAAAATGTAATCAAAAATATCTGCCTAAATTGATAAATTTGTTACTCTCTTACATGTACATGCAGAAATACCTCCGCGGGGTGGGGGGGGGGTCGATCTAATGTCACAGCGGGTCAAACATGAGATAATTTTAATAGTAGACGCCTGTGAGCAATAGGCCGCCTCCAAGCACAGCGACAGGTCAATCATTAATTTGGTTTTTAAACCCCTGATAGGATACCTGTAAGCTTTAACCAATGTAGATCGACATTTTAATGTTTAGATTATCTTTTTTTTTTTTTTTTTTTGTTTTAAGCTTTGCTTCACAGAAAATTGAAACCATCTATGTAATTCCACAGAAGCACACTTGGGTCCTTCTCTTTTCGGTATAGCTTTATTTCATACAGGAATAAGACCACCTAAGCATTTTATACACATATTTTTCTTCTCCGCTGACAGTAGTTTGACAACAGTAAAATTACGTTATCGTTTTGTTTCCAATCTGATTTTGATAAAGCTATTATATAATGTTAAATACATATGAGCAAAACCTTACCCAAGACATTGTATACAGATAATTTAGGTACTGAAATAACACAGCCTATTGAAAAGAATTACCTTATCTGAGAGGATAACTATCTGAGAGGAAAACTTAACTACATGCTTTCAATAAGACCGCATTCAGATTACAATTACATCTTGCTTGCTGGTTTGGTTCAACTCCGGGAGGATTCTTTCTAAAGTACCACCAGTGATTGCTTGTCTAACACGCCTCCTCAAGGATCTAGGGGGTAATAATTATCCTGTACTGATAAGGCTGATTAAACTGAATTCACTCTATTGAGAATCCCGGCCCTGCAGAGTTGGACCGACCCAGCAAATTCGATGTGTTAATCTGAATGCACCCTAAGAGAGTCAGCCTCGTCGTGACATTTGACACCCCAAAGGACTTTTTTTTTGTTTATAGCAAAGAGCTATCGATGACACATATAATACACTGAAACAGAGGGTCACCAAGGCATTCTACAAATCGCACACAATTCTGAAGAAAAGATGGGCCAGTGTCATTCCAGCATGACCTTCATATTTTCTTGGGTCATTATTTTTTGGACATAGAAAATGTGCTTCATCACATGGGGTCCATTTCATTGGGTTGAGAATATTGAAACCGTCTATTATTTCTACACCGTATTTTACCAGCTTCTCTGCGATGATTTCATTGACCGCTGCAACCATGTAATCATTCCCGTCCATCTGGCCCAAAACCCTCGGGAGAATATTTATGTATATAAGGCGGATGTTTGCTACATTAGGGTTTTCCCTAACAGCGCGTAGGAAGTCCACAAAATGGGGAAGAGAATGTTTTACAAGGTTGTGTGCACTCTGGTTTGTAAGCACTAATTCGTGTATCCCAAACCCCATTAAAACTACATCATCTCTGGTGGCGGGCTTTTTGTCAAATCGCGAGAAAAGTGATCTGATTGCTTTTTCGCAGTGGGAAGCACGGGGGGTCCACTTAAATACAACTTTGCTTAGCCCTATAATTTTCTTTCGATTCTTTCTGGGGTTCGTGTCATTTACACTAGTGGTAACATGGACTGTATCAAGTGAAATATGCCTATAATGCGACAATAGCTGATTCAAGTAATTACTAAGATATCTAAGGTGTGAATCTCCAAAGATTTTAAAAGTGGTTTTTCTACTGTAACATTTCCAAAGGTCTGCCTCACTTATGAACTCGAAAATGCATTTAGTTTTAGTTCCCCATTTCCACTGTCCTCGAATATTCCACCAGCGTCCACTGAGGTATTCCGCAATGTTGGTTTCATAACAGTCTCTTTTTGTCTTCTCTTTCTCTTTCTGCGATCCCCATTTCCCGACGGGACCATAATTAAAAGAGTGTATAATTCTGTGAATTCTGTTTGGATGATGGCGTCTTTCGTTGTCGTGGTGTCTGAACGCTTCAAAGTCCGTGTAGTCTAAGTATATTGTACCCTGTACAGTAGACTGAACATCACAATAAGCGACGTAGGTTCCATTAAAGAAATCTCTCACCGGACACACCATGTATTCATTTCCTTTTACCTCAATTCGGAAATTACTTCCCCCGGATGACAACACAGTCTTTTTTGCCGACACCTTTTTTCTTTCTTCTATATAAATATACAGTATATGGTTGTTCGACATTGTCACGTTGAAACTGTACTTGTACATGTATGTCGCATTGTTGTCGATATGGCAATGTTCCCCTTTGCCGTCAGATTGAGGATCGCAACTCGACCAGGCACGTTCTAGCTGTTCTTTTTCAGAAATACCATTCCTCACCCTGTCACGTCCATCCACTGGATTATTCTGTCGATGTCCTTGGACCGCTTCATGTTTGAATTGCCCATCAAATATTATTGTTTTCTTAAAGGGTGGAGCTTTTTCTAATAAACGATGCAAGGTAATGTCTCTATTGTAAAAGTTCAGCATGATGAAGACGGTATATACCGCAATGCACACGACTGCTATAGCATAAACTGCCTGATTTGAGCTCCTCTTTCTCATTTTTGAAAAGAATAATTCAACTGAAAGATTAAAAAAGTATCCTTTTTTTCCAAGTTTTCCGTCTGCTACTTTTTTCTGCGATGACGATTATTACAGAAAGCTCTACTTATTTGGTAACTTTAGCAAGTTACCGCCAACTTATTGAATGCCACGTTTCTGACTATATAATAACTGGAATTGCAGAGGTGGGAAGATAGTTTTTAAGCAATAAACATGCAGCATCCGATTGTAATAATTTTTTTAGCCCGAAGGGATATGATTCGGGGATATTCTACGTAAAGGCGTAATGCATCATATTATTTTTATAGCTTAACATCACACTATTACCTTTTCGAATTTTCGTCTTTTTTGCCGATACCCGTTTCTTTTTTCAATATAAATATACAGTATATGGTTGTTCGACATTGCCACGTTGAAACTGTACTTGTACATGTATGTCGCATTGTTGTCGGTACAGCAATGTTTACATCTAATATCAGTTTTAGGGTTGTAACTCGACCAGGCACGCTCTAGCTGTTCCTTTTCAGGAATACCCCTGTCACGTTCATCCACTACATTATTCTGTCATGTCCTTGGACCGCTTCATGTTTGAATTGCCCATCAAATATCATTGTTTTCTTAAAATGTGGAGCTTTTTTTAAAATAAATGACTGAAGGTAATGCCTCTATTGTTCAGCAAAATCAAAAAGAGTATATACTGCAATGTGTACCACTGCAAGTACAATGACATAAACTGCTACATGAGATGGACTCCCCTCTCTCATTTTTGAAAAGAATAATGCAATTGAAAGTTCAGACTCGAGTATCCTTTTCTTCCAAGTTTTCCTGTCTACTACTTTTTTTTCCTGCGGTGACAATTATTACAAAATGTTCTTCAAATTTGGTTGCGTCAGGAGATTACCGTCAAGTTATTAGATGTCACGTATCTGACGATTAACTAGTTTTGCAGACGTAGATTGGAGAAAAGTAGATAACTTTCCATGCAGTATGCTTAAGCAACTCCTATGTGAATATGGAGAAATGTGTTATAAAATTGACTATGTATGCCGTGTCATATAATAAATAGTGTTTGGCTCGCGGGAAGGTATGATGTGCGGATTATGAAGCCTCAAGGAATTATATCCCCTTTATAGCTAGACATCACACTATTGCCAGTTTATGTTAAAATGGAGCGATAGAAATGCAGTGCAAACTGCATGCGTCTATGTTTTCCATTTCTGATTTCTGTCTTTGCCCTTATAGTCGCGTTCGACAAATCTGTCAACCCTACAACTTCCAGGCCATATTTTTTTCAGTTTTCTGAGAGGCTTGATTTGGTTATAAAGGATCGTTGTTTTTTTTTTTTTTATTAAATTTGCTGAATTTTCAGCGACATTCAACCTACAAGGTGAAACCATATTTTTACTTTCATGTTTACTGTGACTTCGTTTGATCAGGTGATTTGCACAAAACTTTTTTTTAATTTATTCATTATTATTATTATTTTATTATTTTTTGTGAAATTTTATTCAATGCTTTCCCGTTTGTATTTTTACCAGCTTTCCAATCTAGTTTTAATTTTACAACATGATGTATTATCATAACCTTCTTCTCTAGGTATTCCGTGTATTTTTTGCTTCTGCGATGACATGAAATTTTTTTTAAAAATGTTTTTTTTAATTTGATTTTGTCGGCAGATTAACTTAAGTTTCTCTAAATGCCACGTTGCTGACTATTAACTAGTACTGCAAAGGTGAGAAGAATTTTTTTCAAGCAATATACACACACCTCATAGAAATTGACTGTATGCAGCATCCTATTGTAAACAAATTATTTGGTCCTAAGGACCATGTTTCTGGGAAGTACCTCATGAAGCCGCAATGCATTATGTCCTTTTTTATAGCTCAACATCACACAAGTACCTTGTTCCAATTTTTATGTACTAATTTTTAATCGAAAAAGGCTTCACTTGATCAGATTATGCTTCCAAAAACGCGCGCGCGTTTGTATTTTGGTAAAGTTCGCCCTACAAATGTCAATATAAGGTATTTCTTTTTTGCTTCAATAATTATAACTCCCAGCTTAGCTGTTTAGTTTTTATTTTACGGGATAATTGATGAATGCCTTTTTTTCCAACTTTTCCTGTCTCCCTGTTGCTTTTTCTACGTAATGTTTCCAACGTTTGACTACGTCAGGAGAAAGCTTGTAAAATGTCTCATTCTTGACGTCATGTACTTTTGCGGACTTAAGCGTAATTTTCTATGCAATAGAAAAGTGAATAAAATAAAATTGGGCTCAGGTGCCGCACGATGATAAATAAATTTTGCACTCTTGCAAATGTCCCATGAAGTGGTAAATGTTGCGAACACGCATCAAGATTCTTAATGTTTGAAACAATAAAGTTGTAATGCTAAGTAATATACTATGGAATATCTAAACAAACATTCTTTTCTAATGTCTGCTCTTCTAAGTGTTCTTAACTTCTTTGAGCAGTATATTTTCACAGATGTACACACGCTATCCTCTTCTTTTCAATAAATATAAGTATAGTTTTATTCCATGCAAGAGTGAAACCATCTTAGCATTTTACGCAGATCACCCTTTTTCTTGTCAGCTGACAACATTAAAATTACTATAGGCTAAGTACATATTTATTATGAAAGATAGTCAGCCTTGCCGTCAGAATTGACACCAAAAAAGGACATATTTTAATCTTTATCAAAGAGCTATTGACAACACGTTCATATGCACTGAAATAAAAGGCTGGTCATGTATTTTACATATCACACATGATTCTGAACAAAAGATGGGCCAGTGTCATTCCAGGATGACCTTTATATTTGCTTGGGTCATTATGCACTGGACATAGATAATGCGATTTGTCACAATCATTCCACTTCATCGGGTTTAGAATGTAAAATCCATCTATTATTTCTACACCGTATTTTAACATCTTTGCTCTGATGATTTCATTGACCGCCGCAACCACGTAATCATTCCCATCCCTTTCCCCCAAAATTCTCGGCAAAATATTTAGATATATTAGACGGATGTTTGCAGTTTTAGGATCTTCCCGCACACTGTCTAGGAAGTCCCCAAAATGACCAATAGCATATTTTATAAAACTGTAGGCATTTGGATTATAATGCACTAATTCATGTATCCCAAACCCCATTAAAACCACATCATTTCTAGTAGCCTGCTTGCTTTGAAATCTAGAAGAAAGTGAACTAATTGCTTTTTCGCAATCGGAAGCAAGGGGAGCCCACTTGTATATAATATTGCTTAGACCTATAATTTCCTTTCGGTTTTGAACGGTGTGAGTGGAATTTAAAACAGGGGAAACATGAAGGTGAGCGGAATTTAGAACAGGGGAAATGTGAAATGCATACGGTGAAATATGCCTATATTGCGACAATAGCTGATTCAAGTAGTTACTGAGATATCTAAGGTGTGAATCTCCAAAAATTCTAAAAGTGGTTTTCCTCTTGTAGCATTTCCAAAGGTCTGCCTCACTCATGAACTCGAAAATGCATTTGCTTTTAGTTCCCCATTTCCACCCTCCTTGAATTTTCCACCAGCGTCCATTAACGTAATTCTTGATGTTTGCCTTAGAACAGTTTCTGGTTTCTGATCTTATCTTCTGTTTCACTGATTTTTCGGGGTAATCATAGTGAAACCCATGTATCCTTTTGTGGATTCTACAGGGAAAAGTTTTTAATCGTTTTCTTTTAGTATCATGGTGTCTGAACGCTTCAAAGTCCGTGTAGTCTAAGTATATTGTACCTTGTATACTAGAATGAACATCGCAATAAGCGACGTAGGTTCCATTAAAGAAATCTCTCACCGGACACACCATGGATTCATTTCCCGCCAACTCAATACGGAAATTACTTCCCCCGGATGACAACACGGTCATTTTTTCCGACACCCGTTTTCTTTCTTCTATGTAAATGTACAGTATATGGTTGTGAGACATTGTCACATTGAAATTGTACTTGTATCTAGTATTGTTGTTGGCATGGCAGAAATCACTTTTGAAATCAGTCTGCGGGTTGAAATTCGACCAAGCACGTTCTAGCTGTTCCAGTTCAGCAATGCCATTTCTTACCCAGTCGTGTTCATCCGCAAGATCATCCATTTGATGTACTTGGGCCACTTCATGTTTAAATTGCCCATCAAATATCATTGTTTTCTTATTTTTTTTCAATAAATGATGGAAGGTAGTGCCTCTACTATAAGAATTCAGCATAATGAAAATAGTATAAACCGCAATGCACACGACTGCAAGTACCATAGCAGAAACTGCCTGAGTTGAACTCCTCTTTCTCATTTTTGAAAAGAATAATGCAATTGAAAGTTCAGACTCGAGTTACCTTTTCTTCCAAGTTTTCCTGTCTACTACTTTTTTTTCCTGCGGTGACAATTATTACAAAATGTTCTTCAAATTTGGTTGCGTCAGGAGATTACTGTCAAGTTATTAGATGTCACGTGTCTGACGATTAACTAGTTTTGCTGACGTAGATTGAAGAAAAGATAACTTTCCATGCAATATGCTCACGCAACTCCTATGTGAATATGGAGAAATGTGTTATAAAATTGACTATGTATGCCGTGTCATATTAAATAGTGTTTGGCTCGCGGGAATGTATGGTGCGCGGATCCTGAAGCCTCAAGGTATTATATCCCCTTTATAGCTAAACATAACACTATTGCCGGTTCATGTTAAAATGAGATATGGGAATGGCTTTTAATATTCAAACATATATACATTTCCGTCTATACATTTCCCTTCCTCTTCTGATCACCATTTTTGTGCATACAGTCGCGTTCGACAGATGTCGTTCAACACATGTCTACCCTGCAGGCCCTATTTTGATTTTATTTGCGATTGTTCGAGTGGCTTTCCTTGGTTAAAAAGGATAATTGTTTTTATGAAAGTTGCCGAATTTTCGGCGACATTCAACCTACAAGTTTCAAACCATATTTTTGCTTTCATATTTACAGAGTGACTACGTTTGATTAGATTATATTCTCAAAAAACCTTTTTGTTAAATATTTTTCGGAGCTGTCCCGTTTGAATATAAGCCAGCTTTACAATCTAGTTTTTATTTTACAACTTGATATATTATCAAACCTTTTCCTCTTGGTATTCCTCTTATTATTATTATTAATATTATTATTTGCTTCTGCAGTTAAATCTATTACAAAAAGTTTTTCTTTGGTTTCGTCACTAAACATATATATATATGTATAAGTAACTTATAGTTCACATAGAATGTCTATTTATAATATTTTCTAAATTCTATTTTCTATTCGCAGTATTAATTAATTAGTCTGTGCCCTGAATATCCCGCGGCGTAATTACTGGCAGCGCGAGCCAGTTACTTATACAAAGCTGTAATTAACTCTCGGCTGTGCTCGGAGGAGATTCTGATACCTTTACGCATGCGCAGTAGGAATTTAGCAAGTCAATGGCGACCGCGATTGCTTTGAAAAATGTGTTTGTCGATTTTGTGCAGATTTCGCGTCTGTATGTTTGAGTCGTCACACCTAAACCGATGAACTCCACAGCTTAGAGATACTACTGCGCATGCGTTAAGGTATCAGAATCTCCTCCGAGCACAGCCGAGAATTAATTACAGCTTTGTATAGTAACTGGCTCGCGCTGCCAGTAATCACGCCGCGGGATATTCAGGGCACAGACCGTGATCACCAAACATACCGCGAATAGAAAATAGAATTTAGAAAATAGACTTTCCATGTGAATGAAGCCTTAAGTTATTATATCCTCTTTGTGGCTAGGCATGACGGCAAATTTTATTTTGGAATTTAACATTGTTCATTTGGAAAATATTTTGGTGTTGGAAAATCTAATACTTGTCCTCCAAGAGAAATATAAAATGTCTTTCAGTGTTTCTCTGTGGTCTTGTGTAAACCACCACATGCATTTAGGAAAGCTTAAAAAGAAAACAATGCAGTTAATAAAACAAACACAGTGTTTAATACTAATCATGTAGAGTGCTTAGCAACATTCATTACTGTAGCTCACATAGTACTTCATACTGTGCACCAAACAGGTTCTCCTGAGGTAACCATTACGTGCAAACAGGGTGAAAAATAATCCTTGCTATAAAATGAAAGCTAGAGATTACAGTTTTCTGCATCCTCAAACAAACATACTGCTCTTAAGAAATAGATCTCAGGTTTTATGGCCATGTTGAAAACTGTTCTGTTAACCTTTATGGTTTCTGAAGGTAGGAAGCGTCCGCTCTTCCATGATTCCCTTCACACCAGAATCTGAGAGTTCTGCTGCTAACTTACACATTAAAAAAAAAAAAAAAAAAAAAAAAAAATTGTATGAACCCAGTTTGTGGACTTTTATTTGTTAAATAGGCCATTTCCACTGATCCTTCGGAGCATCTCCTAGGAGTGGTTCCCATGGTTGCCATATTAACATACGCCTGGCAAGTGATAGTTCATTTTTTGCCTAAAGAACAAAAGAAAAAAATTGGACAAAATAAAACTGATATGTACATGAAACACTGTTACAAATTTTGTACAGAGGTTCAGAGTTTGAAAATGTGCTTTGTTTAATTACTTAAAACTGCGTCATAACTGCACTCTGACATAAGAATCAAAGAACACTCTCTGATCAAATTTTTTTCAATGTCTTACTATTTTGTCAAAGTCTAGATTTTTTCCTCAGAAACACATAATGAAATACAACGCATAAACCTTTTTGTTTTCAGTCCTAAATGTGTGCCTTTGCTATAATCAAGAGTGGGTTTTTATCAATTTATATTCCAGGACAGAAGACATAACACATTAGCTTGCTTATCAAATTCTACCAGATGCTTAAGACAATCTACTTGACTAAAAGTAAACTTATCTAAAATATCTGGATAACATTTTTCTCCATTAAATACGATCATGAACTTGTGTCAAATTAATTAAGGACTGCAAATAAATACAAATAAAATGCATGATTGCTGCCTAAAAGCCCATTCTTACCTGTACAATAATTTCTTCTATTTGACCACAATTAATTTTCTTTTCTATCTGAATGATGTCTTCAGTCTGAAATAAAATGAAGATTAATATTGTCCTATTGGAACCTCAGCAATCTACTGTTCCCTACATAAGACAGAAAGCAAGTGTATAACAACACCCAAGCTTATGCCAGCATAATTACCATGGCTAACCATAACTTTTAAATTATAAGGTTACTACTAAAGTAACTACTTCTAGTTGATTACTATAATTACCACTAAAAAAAATAATAATAATGACTAAGTTCTTTAAAATGTCCTCCCCAACCTCGCTTTTACTACCACATTACAATTATTTCTAAATTCATTTATATTATGCATATTATGTTACGAAATAAAAGTTTGCTGAGCTCCAGGTGCAAGATATATTGAGCTAGCTGTTATGATGCAAACCAGGGGCGGATTTAGGCCGTCTTCTGGGTCTTCCGGAAGACGGCCAGATTTTCAAGTTTACATTGATGGGTACATCTGTTGGATTAGGAAGTTTAAATCTTATACCAACTTAAACACAGATGACACCAAGAAGATCAGAGCCAGTAAATGACTGAAAAACCTCACATATACTTACAGATTTAACTATATCTACCCTATGTTTTAAAATTTTTTCTGTGTTTTTTCTATATGCGGCACTGGCTGGCATTTTTTCCAGTGATTCAAAGGTCAAACCATAGAGATGCAACAACATCTGCAAAATAAAGTAATAATCATAAAAATTATATGCAACTCAGTTAATATGCTTAAATTTACATCTGTATAAGAACAGCATTAAGGCTAGAAGTATTGATAATGGTACTTGAAAATAGATAAATATCTGTACTTTCCTCAGTACTAGTAAGTCATATCAATGACCTGTCAAGGGCACTGAATTACTGCAGCCTGATTACTATTGTTAAAAATATTGATTCGATCAAACTGTTTTTAAGTTTGACAGCAGCAAATAAATTATAATAATCATAATGTATTGTGTACAATTAATGTACTAAAACCATTGTGACATGACTTTATTTCAAGATTTGGTAAATCAAATTACTAGTACATCAACTACTGTAAGGACATACAAATCGATACATACCTTTCTTGGGTTTTGTGATACAGGTAGACCTGTAAGGCCAGTTGACTGAAATATAGTATAAAAACAGAATATTAAATTGTTTCCATAGTCAAAGTAGAACTTTTATCACAAAGGCATGAACAAAATATCGTGGCACAGCATTATTATGGGCAAAATTGTTTTTAAAAATTCACTATAATTAACTAGCATCTCACTTTATTATGACATATTATTACATTAAGTTAATCAAAATTGTTTTCAATGTTAAATCGTTCTCTAAAATTGTTGTCAAGTGGTTTGTAAGACATTAAATACTTACGGCTTTCAAAATTCTAGCAGCCATTTTGGCCTTCTCCCTTGAAGTGAATGTATTGGCTGTAGCTTGCAGCAGTATCCTATCAGGCCACAAGCTGACCGTAATATGTCATCTCAAGCCAAACATTAAATGTCATCTCAGGCCACAGAGTTTACACCGAACTTTCCTGTCATTAGGAATCTACACACACTAAATTTTATATCAGTAACTTCAATATCTTGTTTCGATTAATGTAATACCGGGAAGTATAATGAAAACCAGTATTTTGGGCAGATCATTCACAATCATATGTAATCTTCACAGTTTCTTAAAGATGGCGATGTGCCAAGACAAGATAGACCAAAACGAGAAATTCATACTTAAACTTTTCATTTCCCATTTCATCGATTGTAATTTGTTATGATATAGAGGGATTTATAGATTAAAATGTCTAACTATATTCAGACATAGATAAAATACAGGAAGTCCACGTTAAGTTTTTTTTGGTTTCAGCGACACCTGTTGACCAGATAAATTTATTGGTGGGAAAACATTGTTGGACGAAAATTGATCTTGGAAGTAAGTTTCTCGATTGCCATCTTTTCTGCTTTGTTGTTCTCGTGATTAACTCACTAGTCATACTTTTAAACTTAGTGAGGTTATGTTTTCATTAAGTACAAGAGATAATTCATTAATACACACACATTTAAACACATTTTGTCCACTGTCTATATTCCAGCCATGCCAGGTGGACTTGGTTCTCAGCAGTTTCAAAGCATGGCTGCAGGGGCCCTAGCAGGGGCTGCCTCTGTCTTTCTCACCTACCAGGCATATTGTTACTATAGACGCACGCATATACATAGCCAACAGAGAGGGAATCCACGTACAGAGCCGCTGGACACGGAAATGGATATTGTGGGACAAAATACTAGTGAGATGTTTTTGAAATGAAAATGATGAATGTATGATGAAATAAAATGTGGGATAATAAAGTCAGGTTCATGTCAAACTTTGAAAGTATCAGCAGTAAGTAGATTAACAGTTTAACTGGTATGTGCCCAGTCTGTTACTGTCGTAGGGAAATAAATGCCAAACACAAAGACCTTTCTGACTTTTTTATTCAAACTACAATGGGGCCTTTAAACATTGTTCACAATATTTGTTATAAGATTACTATTGCTCTTTTGTATTGAATAAAAAAAAAACGTGAATGTAATAACTAAGTTAATTTAAATGTAAAAATTTCAGATCTTTCTGACAGCATGATGGAATCTCCACAGGCTTCAAGAACACTGCATATACTTAACTCGCCTCCCAGACATGCAGATGGATTGATGCCAGTTCTCCCAGAATCTCAAAAAGGAGAGGCGCAGGCGTTGCTTCACCTTCTGTATCACATAGCAGAAGATCAGGGGAGACTTGGTACGACACAAGATTTATTATGTGTTAATGACATACATTATTATTGTTTTTATTATCAGATTTTTCTTCTTTTTGCAAGATTATAATTTTGAAAAGAGAGCATAGAAATTTAAACACTGCTGTAAGTTCTTCCAACATTAAGTGGAAGGTAATAACTCTAATTTTTGTAGAACAGTTTCATTATCAATGTTACTGTAATAGACTTGTGAAGATTCTTTTGTCTATAGCTACTTATATTTGTCTGGTTTTACACATCTATCACAACCTCATTCCCTGATGAAGTCTGACTGCAAGCAGACAAAATACTGGCTGGTAAGAGCAGACAATATAAGTCTGGGGTAGCGCTTACACTCGCCAATTTAGCCAAATGCTAAAACTTACTTAAATTGGCTAAAGAAAAAGTGCTTGATTTGACTTGTTTTAGTCAAATTATAACCATTTTGATAACGAATTGACAAAAAGGTGGTGATTTGGCTGAGCGAAAAAAATTGCTAGCGCTACCCCAGTAAGTAGCTATGGACAAAAGAATCTTCACGTAGTCTATGAAAGTATTTTGTCTTGCATCCAGATGGGTATGTTCACAGGGGGATCACGTGTAACCTCTGTGGTCAGAGTCCTGTGTGTGGAACCAGGTTCAAGGTAAGCATGTTGTCTAGAAGCATCATGTACATGCACACACACACGCACACGTGCACACACACACACACACATGCTCACACACACACACACACATGCATACACACACACACACACTAACCTTCTGTTCCTAATAGAAAAAAATACTAAGTATATTTTGTACAGAAATTGTAATTAAAAAGCAAGATAAAGATGTTTACATGTTGAAGTCCAGAAAAATTAGATAGTTTTTTGTGGTTTGTGCAATTGTATTTCATTATGTTTACTTTGGAAGACTTTCATTCTTTTTTAAATGCAATTGTTTTTTCATCTGGATTGATATAAATATCGTGTTTCAGTGTGCCAACTGTATCGACTATGACGTCTGTGAGAGATGTGAACCCAAAGATTTACACAACAAAACCCATTTATTCATCAAGATCCGCATCCCTCTACCACCTCTTGCCAACCCTAGGATGCCTTTGTTTAAACCCCTCTATCCAGGTATATATGTTCAATTTCAATTTCAATTTATTTCTGTACTGGTACATAAATAATCATGACCTTGTAGAATAAAATATAATAAAAATAATACGATTGGTGCATTATCATTCTCTTATTGGTAATTGGATTACCTGTTTGTGAATGAAGAAGTATATATCTTTATATATATTGACAATAGTGCTGACATCTGCTGGCCAAATAGATATTTTGATACTTGAAACTGCGCTGCCATCTGGTAGTCAATTAATGATATTTTATTGCTCAGCACTGCTGCCTGCTTAATGTTTGGTTTGAATGCATGTATGTCTTCAGAGCTGGCCAGTTTCAATACTTGGGTCACATAACATCATAAAATAACTGAAAACAAACTCTTAATGTTTTACCGCTCTTTTTCCAGGAAAGGAATATAATGTTGTGAAACTTAACAAAGAAGAAATATCCATTTTTAAAAAAGAGACTTTATGTAAGTACTGGTATCTTTCCCTTGGCACAGCTCATGATAAAGGTGACAATATTTAAAAAAGCTGACAGCAGTTAATGTTAATGGTCTATTTCAACATTTGCTTGATGCTTAGGTTTTCATTTGGATAATTATTGATAACATGATATTAAATGGATTCTTTTTACTTATTTTTGATTTTTTCTTTCATTTAATGCCCTCTGTTCTAGATTTACGCTTTTAATATAGAAGTGCATTTTCTCTCTTCTGCTGTGTGTGATTGTGTACCCTCTGAAAACTTAAAAAATAATCTTTTCTTTGATGTAAATCTTCAGTTGACCAACATGAGCTGGAGTCCCTGTACGACCAGTATAAGTCCCTGTGTACAACAGAGAGGGGGATAACAAGGGATGTCTTCGACCAGTGCCTCGGTCCACTTGCGTCCACTAAAAACCTGGTAATGGACAGGATGTTTAAGGTAAGGTCATGGCGTACTCGTCAGCAGGCAAAGTCTTATCATAGGAAAAGGGATTTTGTCGTCCAATATCAATATCAAAGACATAAAAAAAGAAAAAAAACTTTATAACCTTATTTATCTTATATATATCTATGTGTCTCTCAGTCTGTCTACTTGTCTTTTTTCCAGCTGATTTTTTGTAAAATCCAAAATTAACATAATTTTAAAATGAATTGATTATGAGTTATCCATTTAATTTAATTTATTTATTGTAGTTTTTCTCTTACTCGACTAATTTCAGTTTTATGATCGTAATGATGACAAGTACATAGACTTTCATGAGATGGTCACTGGGATGTCCATACTGGTTAAGGGAACCAAGATGGACAAGCTGCCTTGTAAGTGAATGGAGAAAGTGATAATTATTTCACATCACATTCTTATTTTATTTTTTTTTTTCGCATTTAACACCCCCTGGTATTATACTCTGTACTCTGTAAAAGGTAGAGACTAAATTTGCTAAATAAAGATAAATTTGTGGGATTGGTAGCCTATTTATGTAAGATTTATGTAATGAAAAGTGAATTAATTGAGTAAAAGGTGAAATATTACTTGGATGCTAATTTTTAGAGATCTTATTTATTTATTTATTTATTGATTGATTGATTGTAAATGTTTATGTTTAGATGCCTTTGAAGGCTATGACTTGGAAAACAAAGGGTCCATTAGCAAGGAAAACCTGAGGAGAATGTTCAAGGTTTGGCTAATAAAATAGTTTTTCCTTTACTTGGGAACATAATTATTCATATCGCATCATATTTATTCAATAACAATTTCTTTTCATTCAATTCTAAATTAAATATTATAGTATTTTTTGATCAAAAAGAATGAAAACTTTGCTATATCTACACATTTAAAACTGATTCAGTGGAAAAATATAAACTTGACAAAATAGAAAAATGATAGCTGAAGTGAAAGTTTCAAATTGGCTAGAATAACATTCATTTAAAGGCCACTTTTCCAATGTGTGATATATTAATCTGTATCAACAAGTTGTGTTCAGACATCTTGTCGCAACACCGATAAGAATACCATGCAATAGGAAAAGGGCCTAACATAGATTTAAGTGAAAAATTAGGATCGTTATCTATTGTTCATTTAAGACTATAATAATATGATAATGTTAGCATTATTCGAACATATTCTTCAGGCTTATTTCAACATAACCATAGAACTAGTGCGAGATGTAGTCAAGGCCTGTGAGGAGGAGATGGTACGTAGAATATATCACTTGAGTCTGAATGCCATATATATTAAGACATCTTTTAAAAAATTGATAACATGATTATCAACCTTAGAATTTGTGGTGAACTGGATATAGTTATGTTCATGTTTTGGATTATTTAAAAGTCATGGTAAGAAAAAGAAAGTGAAGACAGCATGGTGATATCTGATTTATAATAAGTATTTATGTTTTTACTCCTCACCAGTAGATCTGAAATACCATAATGAAATAGCAGACTTGAACACAATTCAGCAAAGAAAAGTTCAACCAAATAAAACAAATATAACATATTATTTCACACTCTAGATGGCAAACTTCGATGACAGTTCTGGCAAGCCAGTATCAGCTCTGTTCAGTGCCCCTATTCCAATCGAGAGCACAAACAACAACATCCCTAGTAAACAACCATTTCCCGGGAACCCAGGAGGAAGGTGGGTATTGGCCTGAAGTAATGTTTTTATCTATATAAAACTGACAAATAATATCAAGGCAGCCATTGCAACTCGGGCAAGCAATGCATAGCATATACTGTGGGTGTAAAAAGTGTTGGGAATATTAAAGTAAAATGCATGTCTTTATGTAGGTTATTTTAAAGTCCCTCTACAAATTTCATTCTAAAATGTTAGTAAAAACTCTTGAATGAGATTTCAAGTTTGCAACTTGCCACTGAATAAGACATTTTGTGTTCCATTGTCAATGGCAGTGAATTAAATTGATTTTAATAATTGATTCATTTACCATGTGTTGTCATTGAAGATGGTTTATCTATGAAATGTCTTCTAATTTCAAACCAATTGCCAGATGACAGTGAGTAAAAATGTTGGTTTGTTGTTTATTTGAACATCTTTGTCTTATCTAGGGAGACAATGTGGCCAGTGATGGAAGCAATGTCCCAGGATGCAATAGAAGAAATGGTGGACAACATCTTTAAGATGGCAAAGCTTCTAGATGGACACAGGTAATTTTATAGCAGTAATCCTCTCTCTTTAAAATGAATGATTATTCAATAAAGAATGATTTTTTTTCTTTTTTAAGGTAGTTTCACCTATTTTATTCTGATATGCAATTTGCAACCTTTTCTGAAATCAAAATTTTGCCCCTGGCATTAAAAACATTTCATTGCATGATCAAATCTTAACATTTGTGGATTAAGGGAAAAAAAGAAATTGGCTATATAGTTTCTTCTTTATTTCAGGATGCCATTTAGCAAATTTAAAGAGATAACTCTTCAGGACGGCTCCTTGTGTGCCTGGTTTGATGCTCTTGGAACTGTCTTCTGATGACCACACGATGACCAATCACTGACCATAGGACACTTGGTGACCAGTCACTAACCATAGGACATTTGATGACCAGTCACTAATCATTGAACACTTGGTGACCAGTCACTGACCATAGGACACTTGGTGACCAGTCACTGACCATAAGCACTTGGTGACCAGTCACTGACCATAGGACACTTGGTGACCATTCACTGACCATAGGACACTTGTTGACCAGTCACACTGACCATAGGACACTTGGTGACCATTCACTGACCATAGGACACTTGATGACCAGGCACTGAACAGGTGGAATCAAGTGAGACATTGTAAAAGCTAATTGTACTTTAACATCTATTTCTTGGTAAATATAGGATTATGATCTCAGTTTTCTTGGCCTGGTTGGCAGGAACATAAAAAGTTCTTATTACTAGATAAATGAGTTTGTAGGACAAGGAATCTCAAAAACATACTTCCTTTAATATCTTCTATTTGTATCTAAATTAAAAAATTTTTGACTATGTCAGACATTCATTTTTGCTTTAATGTCAGTCTGTAGGAAATTTCATTTCCTGCAAAAAGAAGAAAATGGTATCCGCAGACTGTTATAAATATACAGTTAATGGGCTTTGCCGACTTTACTGAAAACACTGTTAATGCACTTCCCCAACATCAGAAGCCCTGTATTGAATATTAAATGAACTTAGTATTGTTCTGTGAGGAGTCCTGTGGTAGTAAAGGAAATGAATGGATGCATTTCTACAGATACATTGGTTACTTAATTACTTCCTTTGATTATCATTATTTGTAATCTTTGGGTCATTCTTTTCCAAAAAGAAAAAAGAAGCACTACACATTTTTGTAGCAGCAGAATCACTGATGAGATTGAAATGTTGAGTCTTGTGTCAGAGCCCCCCCCCCCCCCCCCCCATTTACTGAATTTAAAAAGAATGATAAAAATTGTTAATATTCAAACATCAAAAATACAAAATTGAACTACTTTTCAGGTCTCCCTTTTATTTTAACAATAGATTGTTAGATTAAAATGACACAAATTACAATTTTAACCGGAAAAGATTGTAATTCCCATTGGATATTGTGGTGTGGTAATTACAGGGGGTCTGTAGTGATAGGCTTTTTGAACACCACATGAGGTTTTCCCCCACAGGATGAGGACCCTGTCGTTCATCACAATCAATACTAACTGCTACAGTCTAGTGCACAGTCCAGATTTTTCAACATAGCTTTACATGGTTGGTAATTGGATTTCTGATTTTGGCCTTTCTGAAAAAAGTTGGATAAAAAAGAGGGCATGCATGGAAAGGAATATATATTTTTAATATTTATATTTATTATTTAAGATTTTTTTCTCATTTAAATCCATGAAATATTGAAGAAATTCCAAATCGTACAATAATGTTATCTTCTGACTTCAGCCTATAATTTTGCCACCCGTCTTTTGAGCAGTGGTCGCACCCACCACCATATATTTTTATCATTGTTCTAGTTCTTAAAATAACAAGGGCCTCACACTTGCTGTGATAAACTTAAGCAACCTGAAATTTGCAATAAAAACATATTGATCAAACTAGGACCAGTTAAAAGGGAAATGATAATCAACAGTCAGTGAACTTAGCTTTGACTATTTTTGACAAAGAGAATAATTTAAAATCCATACATCACGTTTATACTGCTAAATATGTCATGCCAATAGATAATTTTTGGGTGCCTTCAACTATGCCATGTTCCAGGAAATATTTAGTGGGAATCCCATTGGGTGAGAAAATTGAACAGTTCGGTCATTTGATAATAATTACAGTCAGTGTGTGCAGTAATCCAGTGAATTGATATATACGTTGTCCAAAGGTCTGTTGTCAGAATGTGTACTGACATGGCAATACCAACTGTAGAAAGTAATAGTAACAAAAATAAAAAAATACTTTGGAGCATTCAAGTATCCTGCTGATATCAGATTATCAAAAGAGTTATTATATTTGTTATTTATTTGTTTGTTTATTTATATAACATTGTGTACAGTTCTGTACATGTTAGATGAATTCACTCTGTTTTTGTAGTTAGCTGTCAGCGAGTATTCAGACATAAGTTTAAAATGTGTGATGTCATATCTTGTGATTTTGATGTCACAATATTGCCAGTGCCTACAGTGTGATGTCACATCTTGTTTCTGTGATGTCACAATATTGCCAGTGCCTACAGTGTGATGTCACATCTTGTTTCTGTGATGTCACAATATTGCCAATGTCTGTTGAGAGACATATCATTATTACTAGCCCTTCTAATGTGTTGCATCAAAGACAATCACAGTTTTGTAAATATGTCACGTGCTTGTGTTTTGTGTACAGGCATTGTATTGTCTGTATGTTTTGTAAGTAGTTCATATCTTGTACATAAGATACCTCTCAAAGGCTGTGTGAAGGGGGAAATGCACCTTGTGATATTTGAATTTAAACTATATTTTGATATTGATTAAAATTGTGTAATTTATTTTGATATGTGAATAATATCAAGGAATTTTCAAACAGTGTTCTGTGTTTCATTATCCTTGGCACACTAAGAGCTTCATGGGAACAACCATAGAATGTTGACCTCAGAGAGAGAGAGAGAGAGAGAGAGAGAGAGAGAGAGATCTTTAAGAAGGGAGGGGTTTTGGATTTGGGGAAAAAGCGAGGGAATATTTAGAAAAGTAGTTTCACAAGGCCATACACCACAGCTTAATTGATGTCTGAAGGGTCTAGAATGATCCTAGTAATCTGCAGAAATGTGATACTGGGATATTCAATTTAAAGTTTTGTAATTGTGTTAGGTCTACCCTGAGATTGGTTAAAAGTGACAGCAAAATGTCCTTGGCACTCCATTACTGCAGTCTGATTGATGAGAGGCATACAAGTTATAGTTGAAAAACTCTTGTTATGTCAATCATAGGGTTCCTTGGCTGGAAATGTTTTAAGACATATATATTTATTCCTCTTCAAAATAAGTGGAAAATTAAGTGAAAAGATACATTTTTTGCTATGTTGACAATTACATCATGGACATAGTGGCGATAGGGAGTCACCCAAATGACCCGTTATGAGTACATCGATCGCAAACCGCGTGTAGGTACGTATAGAGCACAGTTGGAAATGATGTAATTATTAAAGGTGTTTAAAGAAACAGGCTGTGGATATTTATCAGTCTTTTTTGTCCAAGCTCATGTTCTCCTCTGCTTGCTCATCTAAGACTTTTAACATTGATGAAACCTCTCATTTGCTTTCACCCACAAACCACCATCAGTCACTGTGAATGGAGAAAAAAAATGAACAAAGTCAAAGTCGCCAAAAAGATCAATTGCTCTGTTGCTAGAAATATGGTGCTATTATTATCCCAGAAACAAATACATAAAAGCATATATTTATGTCACACACAGTGTTAAAGCAATTCAAGGAGAACAGCATTTTTCCCTCCCCCCCCCCCACCTTTTTTTTGCATGAAAAGACTCCAATTACCCCACATCCAGAGTAGATCATGTTAGAGATATGCTTGTTTTTCTTGCCAAGACAGAGAGACAGAGAAAGAGAGTGGGAACAGGAAACGTGTGGGTGTGAGAGATGGTGATTACCCCTGTGGGCGAGCAAGGTGTTTCCAGTGATTACTGCCTCAATCATTTGCCTTGCATTTCTGTCTATTATCTCTGCGTGTGGTCACACACACGCACACATGCACACATACTTTTGAATGTTTCTGAATGCTGTTAGACTTAATTATCCCTCCTCTGAAAATGATTTGTTTACCAATGACAGTTTTTTTGCTTCTGTGTCTCCACATTATATACAAATGTTCATTTATCAAGATTTTCTTAAACAACAATATTTTTTCTTTATGGACAACATCAACAGTATCTTATCTTTATAGCTTCAAAAAACCAAGTCCATGTTTCTCATAATATTAGTCAAACAGGTGATTACTAAAAAATAAAAGGTAAATAAAACATAGTGAAGGTAAATCATCATGCAGTCATTCTGTGGAGATGGCTAGCATAAATGAAATTATCTTCTAAAGTCTAAGAAGATTGTTTCAGAATATCTGTGGGTGTAATGCATCTTCTTGTGACAATTGGAGGTCAAAACGCCTCTTTAATTATCCTTACTCAAAGGAGATCCCAGGTAAAATGTCAATGTGTCACCCTGTTGACTTTTAATTAATGTAAGGCTTGTTTTTATACCCTTTATAACTTAATGATGTCCTCGAGGATTGCTGGCTGGGGTTTCTTGGAAAGGGTAATCTTTCAACAGGTATTATTTCTGCACCTGGAATTGTTACAGCTCATTGGTGTCCTTACCATGGCGCTGTTGTTTGTGATCTAAATTGTTTTCGTAAGTCATGTAAGTTGTTAAAAAAAAATACAAAAAAAACAAAAAAACATTTATATGATTTAAAATTTTTTTTATCTCAGCACATTAATATGGTTCTGTTATCAATTTAAGGTAAATCGTGTGGATGTCCCACATATATTGATGGACATATATGTATGGCTTTTACACTACTTTAGAAAATTGAAGGACGATTCCGTGGCTTTATGGGCTTCGTTATTTATCTAGTGATATCACCAAGAATGTGATAAATGGACTTGTGATAGACAGTGAAAAGGTAAAATTGGTTTATCTGGCATAAAAAGGTTGTGCATGGACTTGAATATCATTTCTTAGAATGCCTTAACTTAATTTTGAGTAAAGAAATTGTTTTTAAAAGAGGTTTCGCTGCTTCCCCCCCCCAAAAAAAAAAAAAAAAAAATTCTTGTCAGTAACAAACGCTGTCACAAAGAAACATCATTAATTGATATGTGGGGAATAACAGAATTGGCATGTTACAAAGTAACTTGATAAAATCAATTGCTTACAAAGTTAATATTTTTGTCCTTGAATAGGTTTGTCCTTAGCTTTATATACTAAGTGATGTTTATAAAAGGCATTTTTATCCTAGATTTGGACAAAAAGCATAAAGGATAAGAAGAGAGGGCTCTACCAGTCAGTGCATAAGCTGGGTCTGTACACTCACACTGTGTAGCCTATCTATCTGGAATTATTGATTCCCTCTCACCTGTAGAAATCTATACTCCCAAAACAAATATTATGTCAACTACTCTGTAGTCTTCATTTTGCCTCATTTATTGTAAGTGGGAATGATATTGTGTAGAGATGCATTTGTAAACTTAAGACCGGATGATGAAAGTGTGTGTGTTTGTTCATGTGAGTGTGTGTGTGTGTGTGTGTGTGTGAGAGAGAGAGAGAGAGAGAGAGATGAAAGAGAGGACAAATCATAGGTAAATGACAATGTATAATAGTCAAATTTTAATTTGTCATTTTCAGAGGTCCAAATCAATATATTTTACGTTGAATACTGTTAAAACATTTTTCTTTTACTTTTCTTTCAAAATATTTCATTAGAATAATGCTGACACAATTTAGTGTATGTATCTAAGTTTTTTTTTTTTTTTTTTTACTTTTAACAACTAGATACATTATAAACAGAGACTCAGCAAATATCAGGCAAAAACTAATTAAAAGTCATTCAGAAGAAAATATCACAAAGCTGAAAACAAATCATCAGTTGTAAAGATGAACTGGGTGTGAAGTTCATGAACAAAGCCTGGTGGGAGAGTGGTTGATCAGTTGAGACTCCTGGGAGACCCCGAGTTCCCAGAACTGTTCTCAGTAATAACAATACCCAGCATCTCCTGCAAATTATCAGGACCTTTTGCAAACATTGATTCCAGTTTTCCAGAGAGAGAGAGAGAGGGAGGGAGGGAGGGGGGGGGGGGAAGAGTGAGGAAAGAGAGAGAGAGGAGGGAGAAAGTAGAAGGGGTGTGTATGGCCCTATCCACTTGTGGTTTTATTGACACTTGTGGTTTTATTGTGATTTTATTGAAATGGTTTATGTTGAATATGATAATTTATTTAAAGATTGGGTATGCACAATTTATTTCATACAATTTGACTCCTTTTAAAATAGTGGATTTGAGACATTTTAGAAATTTTGTATGTACAGATTCAAACAGTCACTATCTGCAGCATCTGAAAACATATGTATCTGGGAAAAGTCACTGTTGTCCAGAAAAACTCTTCCAAAGTAGTTTAGATAAATGGCAAAAGAAAAGAATCCCATTCAGACCAAAAGCTTTTTTTTTTTCACAAACATTCTGATTGTTGTCAAAAAGACCTAGAGCACCATCTAAATCCACCTATGATTTTTAATGTCCTCATAGTCCAGCCCAGCAGTTGACCACCCCCACATGGTTAAACCACTTCACCCACCCACCCACACCCTCCCACTCCCACCTACTGCTGGGCTGGTGACTCCAGTCTCCATGGTTACCACAACCAGCCTCCACCGCGAAACAAAATGCTACAGATCCTTTTTCAGTTTTACAGACTGAACGGACTACAAGCTCTTCTCTTAAAGGCTGAGAGGCCTGCTACATATTACATGGCAGATCAATAATCCAGTCCTGCTTTAGTCGAGCCACTGCTTCCACCGACCAATATTCCGTATTGAGCTGTGTGCTAGGCAAGGCTGGTGAATTATTAATGCACCAAATATCAATGTTAGGGGATATAATACTAGGGCTGAGCACAGTCTATACAGGCACCTGTTTTGCTGGGACGTCTTTAGTGTGGATGTTTGGATCCTGTGGGATTGAAGTGTACAGTATATCAGGATCATCCATGTAGGGTATCAGTCTTACAGAGGTACATGTGGCAGTGAGACATCGTTAAGGTTTGGGCACTGACTTTGCATCAGGAAAGGCCTGTTTTCTGTTTGCTTGACCACACCTTGACCCATCTTTCTTCTGCGGCCAAGATTAGACCCAACATCCACTGGCTGTTAAGTCCTGTCCGCTGGGAATAATAGGGCAAGCTGGTTGGGGATGTACTGGAGACGTGCATTGCATTCAAGGAGATGAGATATTGACCAACCGGGTTGGTGGCTTGCATCAGCTGCGTGATTACTGACCGGACATCGAGGGTGATTATACTGTTGGCGACTATTTCAAAGGTAAGATTTGCATCCGATGACAGTATTTATAGTTGCGTTTGAGCATTTAACTGTTACTGTCCAAGAGAGCTGGGAATTATTCAATGTTTCTTCCCAGAACCTCATTGATTTCTTCTTTTTTCACATTTTCTGTTTCGTTATTTTGAGATGAGTCAGCTTGCAGAATACATGAATGATGTCGCTGAATATCATGTGAGATTGCCTTTTATTTCTAGGGGCCTTTGTCTGATTTGATCACAGAAAGGGTTAATATTCTGCAAATTGCATTAAAGCTGCTCTATGTATACCTTACTGTTGGAAAAGCATTGGCATAAAACATCACAGCATATACCTGCAGAAAGAGCTTTTTGTGCCCCTCTGCCCCCCCCCTCCCCCCCCAACTCCCGTTTAACACATAGTGCAGGCTCATAGCCAGGGGAATTGGGGGGGGGGGGGAGTCAAAAAACAAACCACCCTTTTGGTTGGAAATGTGTCTGCTCTGAATCAATATTTGATGTAGATTCTATGAGCACACAGGTTTCATCATGATAAAATATTTTTATTATTTATTTATTTATTTATTTATTTATTTATTTATTTATTTATTTATTATATTTTATTTTTTTGTGACAAAAAAGTTTTATTAAAAGGTTAAAACAAGCATAAAAAGAAGAAAAAAATATTTTGGTCTTGATTTCATTCGCCTAAGACGGCAGTTACACCAGATGGCATACCTTAGAAACAGGGTAAATTCATCTTGGAAATGTTGACAATTCACTTTGGCATGTCATATCCTAGAAACAACTTCTGCAACATGAGAACAGGACAAATACATAGGATGAGTAATATTTCAGGAAACCAATGGTTGATTGGTAATAACTTTGATGCAGGGTTAGAAGTTATTAGATTTCTTTTACATTCTTAGTTTATAAAAGCATATTGTTTTTATTTAACAAGAAAAATTGTTAAAATTTTACCAATAGTGAATTGATGTTTAAAAAAATGTGTTTCATAATTCAATTATAATTTTTTTGTTTTTTAATTTAATTTAATTTTGATAAATGTTCATTGTTGCTTTTTCATTTAATTAATTCCATTTTTCATTATTTATTTTTCTCACTCACAGGCATATTTGTTTTTTATTTGATTTATATTATTCTTTTCTTTTTTAGACTTGTTAAATTTGGACAATTTTCATAGAGTTCTATCATATTTTCAGAAAACAGTTTTGAGGTCACTGGCCCCATGCTTTTGACACCCCTAATATATACACTCCATTGTTTAAAGGTGTTTAAGCAGCATCTTCTCCACATCTGCCAATACCCTCCTCCCACTACTAGCCAATTTGATCCTACTTCTATTTCCTGTGTTTGATACTCTAGCATTATTATTAGACAGTGGGTAATAATCAATGGGCCTCACAATTACCACTGCTCTCATACGCTGTTATATAGTTTTAGGTGATTCTACTGTCAACAGGCCAGGCTTTGAAGGTATTGATCAGCATCATTACTGTTGTATACAGAGAAGCTGCCCATCCAGACCAAAGACAATCAATGTACAGTTGCATGTGCTGGCTATTTGAGGGAGTATTTGACTGTGTGTTGAATGTTACGCAGTGGAAAAAGGAATACTATTGGTGTAACACTTTTAAGTTGGCTATTAAGAGTCGGTCATCACTGCTGAGTGGCCACTGTGTGAATCTCACGGACCAAGGAGTTAATTTTGAGTGATATTGTTCACTGACCTTTACAAAAAGATCGGCTAGTTTGTGAACTTGGACCTGTGAATTTTGGTGCGTCCAGATTGCAACTAAAATTTTTGAATTTTTGAAGGATGTTTGTGAACAAAAGTTCAAGGGAAGACTAATTATAAAAGCAGGTGGTTTAAGGATAACAATTTGTCATCAGTGAAAAACTGGGAGCACAGAGAGGAGAATTCAGTGAGCAGTATAAGCTGCAAAGTTTGCTGAAAATATCATATGAAAAAATTTAGACACCACATTAAAAGTGAGTGTCTGAGGGACGCACAACCTTGTCATTAATCCATCGAAGAAACGGCGTGTGTTTCGCCCTTTTCACATCCCAAAATTTCACTAACCGAGCGCTTTCATGAAAACTCTTCCAAAATGATGAACTATCTGAAGCGTCGCTTTAGCTCAAGCGACATCCAAGGAGATTTGACTCGAGAAGAACAGGCGGCGGCAGCAGGAATTAACTGGAACTTGAAAAAGGGACCCTCCCCAAGTGCACCGAGTTCCCCGTCAAAAGCTGGGGCTGGATTAGCGCGGGGAATATTTTCTTCCAATGCTTCCCCTTCCAGTAAACCTTACTACAATAAGGACAGATGTAAAACCCTTCTAGTTATTGATGACCAGCACACAGACTGGTAAGAATGAATGACTTCTAACTGTCATCTTTTTTTTTTCTTTTTTTTTTTTTTACGCACAGTGCTAAACAAGATGTAGGTATGTCAATTTAAATGTGTGAAATTGCTGCCGGCTCTTGCTACATTGTGGCACTCATATTTAATTTAGTAATTGTCTGTGTAGAATAGCATTTTAACTTATTTTTTTCTGCTCTAATCCTGATGTTTTTATACCAACGAAGTGCTTATGCTAGCATATAATAACATCATGCAATCTAGCATGTACGATTTTAGCCAGTATCTCAAAATAAATTTCCCTTGAGAGAGTGGAAAGAACAAAGGTAAGTTGTCCGGATTTCATCATTTTTTTTTTTTTAATTAATAAACAAATAAACTCAGTGGTCTAAAATAAAGTGCAAGTAGCTTCTCCAATCAACTTCTAAATTATTTTTATACATGGTACTTCAGGCATCTTTCAGTAGGTCCGCATATAGAATCATGAGTCATCAATTACCATTCTTTATTGATTGATTAATGTAGAGAGTATACATGCTCTGAGGCTGTATTTAGTAGATTAAGAACTTAAGGGATATATATGAATAAATATATTCATAATTTCAACATTTTGTTTTATAGCATTATAGAAAAGTATGACAATAGGGGGCAACATTACAATATACTCTGACTTAATATTGAAAAAAAAGGAAGATTTTTTTCATTAATTTATCATGAATGACTGACTTGACCATGAAAAGTATTATGCTTACAGCATTTTGATTAATATTCTATTAATGGTATAAGCATGCTAAAACTTATTGCTTGTTAATGCAAAATTTTGACACTGTGACGGTTCAAACTTGGCTTTTCCAAGAGTACGTCAACTACCGCTAAGTTAGCTCAAACTATGCTTCTAAATGTTTCAAAACCTTGCCCACCCTTCGATTTAGTTCTTGTTTGATATTAATTTGGTTCAACAGTTGCATTAATCATCTAATTATAGTGAACTTATGAGTTGAAAGAATTCATTTTCAAATGGGTCAAATGTGATAATGCATTATTGAATGAATTCAATTAAGATAGAAGGACGGTGAAATATATGCACTGTAACATAATGAGCGTGATGAATAGGAGTGCTTATGGAAAGTGTTGGACTTCTATGGCTAGGGCATACTAATTATCACTAATGGGTGACCCTTGGAGACTTGGCCTTAATAGAATCTCATTTCTTTAGCTTGGTTTATTATAGCAATAAATGGGTGTATATGAGGCACAGCAAAATTGAAAAAGGTTGAAAATTGTGGACATCTTGACTAAAATGACATACACACTGAACCAGTAGCAACCAAGTCTTGCACAGTATCTTTTCTCCCCAACTCTGTTTTTCAAAATGATCATCCTTTCTCAGGCAACATGCTGTGTAGACACTGGCTTGATTACAATGATTATTCAAGTATGCAGCATAATGCATGCTCATATTTTTGCCTCATGTGAACAAACTTACTGAAGTAGAAGAATTGTTGAGATGGATAGCTGAAGTTTCTAGCCTCTTGAGAAATATCCTCAAACAGAATCGCATCCATTTAAAAAGGATTTTTTCACTACAATTTCTCAAACTGATTATGGCATTTAGAATGATTCAATTTTAAAAATTTTATTGCTTAATTCCTGAGTGGACCGATTTCTCAAGGAAGTCCATAGTTTTTGATGTTACTATGTCTTGTAGAAATTAAAAGTAATAGCAATCCCTAATAATAATCCCACAACCATTGCATATCAGTTGTACTCTCTCTCTCTCTCTCTCTCTCTCTCTCTCTCTCTCTCTCTCTCACACACACACTCTTAAACATAATTTTAGAGTACTGATGGTCACCTAATCTATGGGTCTCTGTAGTACTTTATTTTACAATGAAATACTTATATGTCAGATTAAAGCCTTCATTTGATTAGAAAAAAGAAATTTACACAACATTCCCATTTCTACACAAATTGCCTTTTGTCCTGTATCAATTTAATTGAAATAATGTTGAACTTCGTACTCATAGTTCAGAGACTATATCATGATATGATTCCATGCCACAGATTACCTCCTTCTAAAGGAAATCCGTCAGATTAAATAAATCTTCCTTTCAGACTTAGAAAAAGAGAATGACATAATCTTTAGTCAAGTTACAGAATATACTCCATCCTTTCCATGGCTCGAGACCCGTTTCTCTGGGCCCTGGCTCAAGCAAACTAAAAATGCATTCACACTCACTTCTTGGACTATTGATCAGAGTCCGAGCAGCGGCTCCACATGGCAATTTATCTCTATCCCAATGAAAAGTGTCAGGCGGGATGAAATTAAAATCAATATTCCCTCCACCACTACCCAATGCCTCCTGTTGTTTTTATACAATAACAATCTGTAGTAGCTAAAATTCTGTGGTGCGTGTTTAGTTCTCTCTCTGAAATGTTCGTGTTTGTAAACAGCAGGGAGACTAAGAACTGTTTTTTAGCTCAAAGATTGATGTAAATGCACTGACAACTCAAAGCAGGTATCAATGTTTGAATATGGTATAAGAGATAAGGATAATCCTCTTTATTAATTTATTTATTTATTTATTTATTTATTTATTTATTTATTTATTTATTTATCTTTTACAAAATGGGTTTGATTTTGTCTATATTTGCATAAAATGCAAACTACCAACTGGCCTAGGCCTAAAACAATCATGTCAGTCTTATTAATAGTAATAAGGCTTGGATAATGTTCCTCTTTTGAATAAATAACAAATTGAAAATAGAAATGAGCAAACTCATCTTGTGTTCAAAATTGTCCCAAATGATCAAAGGGTTGGGACTATTTTTTTTTTAACTTTTCAAAATTATAATAATAATAATAATTTATTGAGCACATGAATAAATAAAAAAAAAACAAAAAAAAAAACAAGCAATGCTCATGAAGGATAAAAGAGAAAACCCCATTCCATTATGTTTTCATAGTGTCATCAGCTAGTTAATGAAGTTGGGTGTGGAGGCATGACTTCATTGAGATGGAATAATTACCTGTTCATTCACCTTCTATTTTTGTATGAAGTTCTGTATTAATGACTGTAGGTAATTGGTCCATTCCACATATGTGGAACTTGGCTAAAAATAAAACCATTGATCCTCTTTTGTATGTCTGACACATTTTGTTTTAGAACATGAATAATGTGAAATCATTGATAGTCTATGAATCAGGCACAATATTATCTGTCTAACGCAATATGGGACGAGAAGATCACTCATGTGATATCCAAGTATCAGATTGAGTGGGAAAACAGCTTTCAATAATATGTCAATGTTAGCAGAGATACAGTTTTCCTGTGTGTCAGATTGCTTTGATATGAGCAACTGAAATCCAGTTTACCGTGACTTGATTAAGTCCCTTTATGACGTGGAAAATCAGGGCATCTTATGATCACACTAGACGAGCTATTTATACACATACTGTGTAATCACCCTGGGTTGCACAGTCACTGGTTCTCAGGAGCCTGCATTCAGAAAAGTGGACTAACTAGTCCGAGGGTCAAATATGGTGGACCCACTTGATTCCTTCCACACGGGAAATCTATACAGTACCTATTAGTGGATTAGACAGCAAGCTTTTTAATGGGTTGCCATATTTGACCCTGGGACTAGTTAGTCCACTGTTCTGACTGTGGCTTTAGTATTAATGGTTTCAGTAGATATTGTGGAATACACATTTTATACCCACAATGTATCAAATAGACTTCTTAATGGCTCTGATTGCAGTGGGAAGTGAGCATCCCACGAATAATACTGTCAGGTAGGATTGCTATCGACAATTTCAGCCATTTCGCTTTGCACCAAGAACCTGTGTAATCTGAATACTAATGATTAAGAATTAAGTTCTCCGTTGCTAAAGCTGGGCCTTAATTTGGAGGGTTTTTTTTTTTTTTTTTTTTTTTTTGCATAATAGCTGAGATAGTTCTGTCAAGTACTGTTTATATTTATTGTATTTTTTAATCAAAGACAGTTAATTAAATGAAAATTATAGCAGACTGTAAATGTTTCTATTTTTTATATCTTTAATCTTCTTGTTTTCATTTGAATCATCTGTATGTATTTCCCAGAGGAATTTGGCTAATTATTTTTTTCAAAAGAAATGAAATTATTAGACATGCTCAGAAATTGCATGTTTACATGAAATGAAAATGCAATTTTGCGTGTAACTTCATTTACTTGTCCTAAAAATCAGGCAAAAAGGGGGTCTTAATGACATTTATTTACATAAATCTTTTGGGACTTCAAAATATCATGATGGTCATGCGCCAAGATGGTCAGTGAGTATGAGAAAGTAGTCCATAATGCCAGATAAATGAAGTATTTCATGTGCCAAAATCGTTTTTGAGTATTGGCTCCATTTTCCATATCTGACGTAAACCATTTCCATCTGCTGGCAAAGTTTGCATGCTTAGCAGGTTTATGAAAATTATGTACCTTTGACGGTGGTGTGATGTTGACTTACTTGGCATCCTGTGTATACTGTTATCTGGCCAATTAGTCTACCGAATCTAGTTTCCTAGTGAAACAATCATTCTATGCAGATTGATCCAACTCTGCGGGGAAGCATTCAGACGAACATGCTGATTTTGTGAGCCAAAAATATCATTGGCTAAAGTAGCCCCTGGCCTAGACTTTTTTTTTCTAATTTTTTTCACTAAATGGTAGTTTCTTTCTTGATTAAGTGCACCTGCTGATACTTTGTCTCAGTGTTGTATTTGAGACTATGGGCGTATTCCCAGAGCTTTTAGATCGATCTATCCCTGCGGGGAGTCTCACTAGATTACTGTCAGATAATCCTGCTTAAATGTCCGTCCCGCCTACCACAAGCTGTAAGGGGGTAATTAACTTTCGTGCCCGCTCGGCTGACAGCTATTTAGCGTGAACCCCCAGGGAGTTAGGTCGATCTAAAGTAGATCGATCTAATCTCTGGGAATGGGGTCTATATAACAATGGCAGATCAAGGGGGAGCACTTTGGGCCATGGTCACTCACCTCCCCCCCCCCCCCCCATCTCCCTTAGCTTCTGACATCTTCCTGTTTCCCCACTCCTCTCTCTCTCTCTCTCTCTCTCTTTCTCTCTCATAATAATAACAACAACAGCAACATTAATAGTGATAATGATGATGTTGATGAAGATGAAATAAATAAATTATAAAATTAAAATACGAAGTATAAAGAAAGGAAGAAAGAAAGAAAAGTATAACATGTGAACCCCAGTAATTTTTTCTATCCTTGTGCCAAACACATAATAGAAAAAAAGCCTAAAATTGCCCTCATCTACTATTTGTTAGTATGTCCAGAGTACCCCCCCCCCCCCCATCCACCCCTTAACAAAATCCTAGATCCACCAGTACATAAGCCAGCTAACAAAATGATTAGCTTTTCTGTTGACAGTGAGGTAATCATAATCATAATCAGATTGGGTGGAGAGATATGCCCTTCAAAGACAAACTGATTTAACTTGAATGGGAACTCGACTTAACTGATGCAGACACTCAATAAATCTTGGCCGCATGTGCAGAATTCCAAATGGAACGATCTGCTAAGCCAGATGAGTTATCCTGTTGTAATATGTGTGATCAATAAGTTATTGAACTTCACACTAAGAACCTTATTCTAGGTGATTAAATCTGAAAAGGATTTTCCTTCACCTAATATCCAGTTATTTGTTTCAATAAGCCTTGACTTGGAAAAGGCGTAGACATTAGGAGCTAGACAAATGTTTCATAAAACTGGCTTCTGTTATTTCCTGCTGATATAGATTCCTTAAGTTGCTGTAAAGTTCTGAATCATTGACAGAATTACTTCATGGATGCAGATCTAGATGAACATCGATTCCCAAAGGATAGAGATATATTATATTTGAAAATCAGTATCGTGTTTGGATGTCATTTTGAAATAAATTTTACTGAAATGGAGCTTTTTATATTTAGAACATGGTCATCTTTCTGACATTTGCTAATTATTATATTTTTCACTTTTTTTCTGTAAAATAATTTAGTAATCAAACTGATGAGAGAAAATATGAAATTACTGGATTTTGCTCCTATTCCCAACTCTCACTTTCAATCAAGTGATAAACCTATACAAAAGTGATCTCTTCAGACAGTTGCCTCAATTGCCTTTGAGCCTTTGGGTAAAGCAAATTCAGATGAGCCGTCTTTAGGAATATGTATGACCATCCAAATCCTGGTGTTGAATTGGTCTGCAAATGTCCCTGCACACAGTGATATCAAGCAAAGCTAAACTTCTCTCTGTCTTTTTCTAGTATATTGGCAAAGTAATTTTTATGGTCATATTTTGATAAGACCTTATGAGTAGCACATCAAACAGAAAAGATTTTTGATCATTTTTTCATAACAATTACAATGAGTTTTAGTCTGGGTTATAGCAAGACAGCATGTTACCAAGAGGATGATTATTTATAAGGATTATGGTAATTTTATCATTTTTGCAAATGAAAGTGTGTTAGGATAAGGCCACCGCTTGCAGGATCTCACACTTACAAAAGTCAATTTAATAAATATTCCTGAAGTGGTTAGCAAATTTTTGTTATGCTTTCAGTCATCACCCTTTTGGCCTATAAGGCTTCGTTCACATGCAATGTCTATTTTCTAATTTCTATTTTCTATTTGCGCTATCTTATGATCACGGTCTGTGCCCTGAATATCCCGCCGCGTAAATACTGGCAGCGCGAGCCAGTTACTTATAGTAACTTATAGTAACTGGCTCGCGCTGCCAGTAATTACGCCGCGGGATATTCAGGCCACAGACCGTGATCATAAGACATACCGCAAATAGAAAATAGAATTTAGAAAATAGACATTGCATGTGAACGAAGCCTAAGTCTCAAAGTACTGTTTGGAGATATGTTATTAGGCAATCTTTTTTCATCTGGCTTATAATTGCTTCTTGCCCTTTCTTTTCATTTGAACCAGAGCCATCTCCATATTTCATACATAAAGTTCAATACTGAATTAACTCCCCTGTCTCACCAGTTGTGTAACTATTTATTGTTTTATAGACTGTAATTTTAAAGTGAGGATTAGCTTGTATGATGTCACAAATAACAATTGATATTTTTTTTATCTCCAGGACAAAATATTTCCGTGGTAAGAAGATATTTGGAGACTGGGACGTGAGGGTAGAACAGGTGAGTTGAACATGAAATTAGAAAATTGCTGTAACAAGAAACAAACAATATGGATTATGTACTCTTTTCAGTAGAAGAAAAAAAATTGATTTAAACAAGTTCATAGAAGCACTCAAAAGTACTTTAAGCAGCTCTTATAGCTACAGTATATTGTAGACAGCAAATGATGTTTTTTTTTTTGTGCAGTTAAATTCACTGACTGCAATAACCTTATTAAATAAAAAAATGAAAAAAATAGCATTTTGTCAGGTATTCAAATTGTGTACATTGTTTTTATTTGTTTATTTATTTTCAGGCTGAATTTTCTGAGATCAATCTTGCCTCCTATTCAGATGCAGGCACTATGGTCGATATGAGGGTGACGAGGAATGGAACAAGAGTAGTTAGGTTAGTTGATGGACACCAAAACTCTAAATGCACTTGTGCTGATTTTCATACCACACTGTGTCAGTGGTGCCTATGGTAACTTTCATCNCAGGAAATCTTTTTTGATCTGGCTTATAATTGCTTCTTCCCCTTTCTTCTCATTTGAACCAGAGCCATCTCCATATTTCATACATAAAGTTCAATACTGAATTAACTCCACTGTCTCACCAGTTGTGTAACTATTTATTGTTTTATAGACTGTAATTTTAAAGTGAGAATTAGCTTGTATGATGTCACAAATGACAATTGATATTTTTTTTATCTCCAGGACAAAATATTTCCGTGGTAAGAAGATATTTGGAGACTGGGACGTGAGGGTAGAACAGGTGAGTTGAACATGAAATTAGAAAATTGCTGTAACAAGAAACAAACAATATGGATTATGGATTATGTACTCTTTTCAGTAGAAGAAAAAAAATTGATTTAAACAAGTTCATAGAAGCACTCAAAAGTACTTTTAGCAGCTCTTATAGCTACAGTATATTGCAGACAGCAAATGATTTTATTTTTTTTTGTTGTGCAGTTAAATTCACTGACTGCAATAACCTTATTAAATAAAAAATAAAAAAATAGCATTTTGTCAGGTATTCAAATTGTGTACATTGTTTTTATTTGTTTATTTATTTTCAGGCTGAATTTTCTGAGATCAATCTTGCCTCCTATTCAGATGCAGGCACTATGGTCGATATGAGGGTGACGAGGAATGGAACAAGAGTAGTTAGGTTAGTTGATGGACACCAAAACTCTAAATGCACTTGTGCTGATTTTCATACCACACTGAGTCAGTGGTGCCTATGGTAACTTTCATCCCACACTGAGTTAGTGGTGCCTATGGTAACTTTCATCCCACACTGAGATAGTGGTGCCTATGGTAACTTTCATCCCACACTGAGTTAGTGGTGCCTATGGTAACTTTCATCCCACACTGAGTTAGTGGTGCCTATGGTAACTTTCATCCCACAC
>NW_019775521.1:114609-267316 GCF_001039355.2 Lingula anatina
CCACACTGAGTTAGTGGTTCCTATGGTAACTTTCATACCACACTAAGTTAGTGGTTCCTATGGTAACTTTCATCCCACACTGAGTTAGTGGTTCCTATGGTAACTTTCATACCACACTGAGTTAGTGGTGCCTATCGTAACATTAATACATCACTGAGTTAGTGGTTCCTATGGTAATTTTCATACCAACCTGAGTTAATTAGCAGTTCCTATGGTAACTTTCATACTTTCAGTTTCATAATATACCATGTATGTATAACAGCAAACTTAATAATATATTAGATTATACACCACTGATCAAGTTGGACAAAAGAATTTCAGACGTTTATTTATTTATATGGAACTCTTTACTCTAGGTCTTTCAAACCAGACTTTGTATTAATACGACAGCATGTTCGTGATGCTAATGAAGACTGGAGAAACCTGATTATAGGTCTTCACTACGGTGGGATTCCCAGTGTCAACTCTCTACACTCACTGTACAACTTCCTAGACAAGCCATGGGTGGTGAGATATATATAGTGATATACAATTGAAATATTTAGAAATAGAAATTTTAGTGGAAAATTACAGTAATTGTAATGAGTAATTAAGCGCATTTTATAGAGAGTAATATTGGTAATATTATATCTAGATTCTCATTTTGCTCTTCAGCTTTTCCTTTTCAAAAATATACAACTTTTCAGTCAAGTAATCCTTAAACTTGATAGATTGGAATGATTTTGATATTTGCTGCTTGAGATTAAGATGCATGATTATTTTGCACATTAACCTGATATTTAAGTCCACTTTCAACAACATATTTCAGTTTGCCCAACTCATCCAGTTGCAACGTCGCATTGGCAAAGAACGTTTCCCTCTGATTGACCAAGCATACTACCCGAACCACCGGGAAATGGTGAGTAACCTTTGGGTGAGTTTTCCTTTCCTCTTTCTTTAGTTGTTTGTGTTGTCAGCCCACTCAAAGCCATCTTGTCCAAGTTGTTGGTTTTTTGACCCATGAATTATCAACCCTCATTAGAAATTTTAAGTCCTATTTTTTCTTGGCAGTTTACACTTTAAGTGGCCCCAGACACCTGGTTGTAAAGTCTGACATTTTTATACACCCCAAAATCATGTCTAAGTCGAAATGCCCTAAGAGATTACAAATATTAACATCATCTCATTATGCAGGACATTTCAGCTGTTCTGCAAGTTCTCTCTATATGTATTGAATAGTCCATTCGTATTGATTACACATAATTACAACTTTCATACCCATCAGTTGGTTGGATTGGACGACATACAGTTATATCTTCCACAAGATGGAAGTCATCAGACAGGCACTTATGCCAGTAGTAATTTTTATTAAATGACAAGAAACATGTTGAAACAAATTTGGATAAATATAATTATTTGATGGGACTGCATGGGAAAGAAATGCAGTGGCAATACGGATGCAGTATAAAAATTAGTTTTAGAAACTTCCATCCTTATGCTATAGGATACCTTTGTGTTGGCTATTCATATGGTGCGTCATATTGAAAGGGAGAATTTGAAACAGTTTCTGTAGTATCAGTGAGGCATTTCCATGTAGTATTGAAAATTGGCATGCAGCTTACATATCAGCATTCTCAATTAATACACCATTAGTAAATCCCATGGGAATGTATTGCTTTTAAAGAACCATCTGCTGGAAAAGAAAACATAAAAAGAAAAGTCAAATCTCTTTCCTGTGTTACAGTCATATTTAAGAGGAACATTTAGCAAAGCAGTAAATGGAATAGCCCCATGATTCAGCACCAGCTCATCACATAATTCGCCTTCATTTCATTCAATTATCAAGAAATATTATGGACTCTGTCAGTGCTATTGAAATATTTAGTGAGGACGCTCATCACATTCTCTCCAAATTGATTTTAAATCATGCTCTTATTTGCAACATACAATTTCACTTATGGCCTTACAGGCAGAGATATTGACCTTGGTAAAGTAAAAATGGTATTTTCTCCAGTTTCTGTTGTGCATGTATGTCTTTTTGAATTAACCAAGAATTCTACAGGTACATTCCTTGGGGGACTTGGTTAGTAAAAACTTATATTTCAGTAGTTCGTGATACAAGGGGACAATTTGTCAAGTCAGAAACAAGAAAATATTGAGGTTCTTAATTATTTGAATTATTTATTTAATCACAGAACATTTGCCTGAGGCCCACAGGCTTGGAGCTAAACTTGATTTTTAAGGGACATCAGCTCATGAAGTCTCCAGATTAGTCCACAACACTACAGATCCCCCGACTTCAGGTGCTATAATGAAATAATAATCGTCATGAGAAATACGTAATTCATGATAGATATACAGCTTTTAAAGCTTCTATTACCTTGTTTATTTTTGATAAAATGAATGTTCAAATTGTATGTTATAATTCCTGGACAGTGGGTTTCTTTCTAGGATTTGTAAACATTAACTGATAAATTCAAAAGAAAAATCCATCTCGGCATGCAGTGCAAATTACAGGGGAACAATGGCAAAGAAACTTTTAGTTCTCTGAATAGTTGAATAAATGAAGATAAAAAAAGGTATTCTGGTCGATGACTGTTATGTTCCTAGCAATTTCTTTTCCTGTTTCCCAAGAGAAATCTTAGTTATAGGTTCTGTTATGCTGAGATGGGGTGTAATCAATATTGCTATAGTACTACACCCAGCAAATACTATATAGCATTGATTTTAGACAGCTACAGATATGATGAAAAAATCAGATGTGCTTGCTTAAAATGAATACCATGTTCAAATAAAAGATGGACCTTCAGTAACTAGTGCCTTTCTTTACACTTTTTGAACATCAGAATTCCCCAAGTCCAATATCAGAATAAGAGAAGGCCCAAATATCAAAATTATTATGTTTATAGCCTAAAATGTTATCCACAACTATTGTCCTCCAATGTCAATTCATCCTTTTCTTGAAAACGGTTTTCCAACTTATTGCTAAGATTTTTTTTCATTATTTGGAGAAGGTGGCTATTGTAGTGGAGACAGTCTCTCCGTGGTTTATGTTGTGTGAATGTGCTGTCTTGAGAATTTATTTTTTTTTACTTGAATTTTGTGGTTTCTTTTCTGAATCACTATTCTTTTAGCCAGTGATTCTGAAAATGTTGACATTTATTAGGTGAGGAACAAGAATGCTTATCAAGGTATGAACATAGGAGACCTTTATTCCCATTGTCTTTGAAAGGTTAAAATTATTGAAAGGTGGTCTGATGGCACTATTTTTTCCAATATCCAGGCATTTGTTAGAACAGACCTTTAGACCCTTTTCACGTTGATTGGTAGTTCAGTTTTAACAAGGGTAGGGAGGGTGATGGTTCCTTGTACAACGCAATGTATAGTAACAGTGCCTATCGAAATTTATTCTGTGAATCAACTCAGTCAAGTTAAAGGGCTTCCCTCAGTCGACTCTTTTATGAGATAAACAAGCCATATTAAGTTCCTAGTCTGCTTAACTGGAGTGGAACAGAAAAACTGTACCGCTTCTTGTGAAAAGGGTCTTAGCTAGACAGCACATTCATATGTGTAGCTTTATGTGTGAGTTCAGTTGCAGGACTTAATAACATGATGTATTTGTCATGAAGCAAATAATGCAAATGCAGGAAATTCTGGCGACAATTTATTGATACAAAGTTAGGCCTTGTGGTTAGTAAATATTGCTGCTATGAAGTTTCATGTAAAACATATATAAACCGCAAATCTTTGTTTGCAAATCACATCAGCCAAAAAACATTCAGTTTATGTGATCAGATGATAAAAATTATATTCCTTAGTACCAAAATGGACCAATTAAATTATATTTTATTTTGATAAGTGCTTCTTATGCTGGTTTTATTAAGCTGAAAAATAACAAAATTTTTGCCTCTGTTTATCAAAATTTGTCTGTTACCAGTGCTTTATAAAACTGACATATAAGAACCATATGGCAGTTTTATAGAAGTCTTGCTTCATGACACATATTTTAAATAGACACATTTTTCTCTATTTTCTTCATCTTGTTTGTATTCTTTTCCTGGTACAGTCTGGTACCATTTTCCCCTTCCAAGTTGCTGTAGATAGTCAAACCAGAGAGGTAATGTTTATTTTATACTAATCATTATAACAAGCTGTGATAACTTCAATCTTATTAAATGGGAATATCTATTTCAGGTGACTTTTATGACCTGTTGTTATCTTTTAAATAGCACCAGTCGCACAATGTACTAAAAATAAAAGTTTACCAAGGATGCAAAGAATATACAGTATTTGCTGAGTGCTGCTAAGCTTCTGCTTTTTTTTTTTATTTTTTTGAGAAAATGGAGCAAGCATTGATAGCTCTTTTACAACATGACTATTTGCAATGATGCTCGACTACGAGAACCTTAATGAATCATTAACTGCACATAGAAAGTCATTAATAACTGATTTTTTCTGCCTCGAAATTGGATTATTACAACATACTTTCTGTTATCATGCACAAATGCCTAAAATCTAGACAAAATGACATGGCACATGCAATATGATGTTTAATAGAAATCACTAGCAGGTTCCTGGAATTAAATCAAGTATCTATAATTGAATGGTGCAAACCAACCATATTATCTGGTAATTGATCATTTTACACTGTATACTGACTGCTGATATACAGGGTTCACTTGTCCTGAATTGTACTCTGGGCTTGAGTAAAGTTACACTGTGGCAATGATTTAGCCACAAATGTAGGTGTACATAGGGCAAATGCACAGCAAGTCTATAGGCAGCATATCATATTGTGAAACAAAACTCTTTGAAATGTCCAGAAGTTTGAAAGGAAATATGTATGTGAGCAGTATTTAATCAGAAGAAGACACGTAAAATGCAACACTATCTGTCTAATTTGTGCCAGTGTAAACAGGCCCCACTCTCATTCACGTTAGGCTCACAGAATCCATCTCATAACTATCCCATATTTCACTCCAACTTTCATCGCAATTTATGTATAATTTCCTGATATACGTCAAACAACCCAAGCGTTTATCAGTTTTGATTCTGGTAAAGTAGAGTTTGATGATGCTGTATATGTATTTATAGCACCACTAGAAAAAAAAATAGAAGATTAGGGTATTGATTTGGATTCAGACCATAACCCATTAGATGGCATATCTAAATGTGTTATGGTGTAATGTCTGGGTGAGATATTTTTGTACCAAAATAAAAAAATCATTGGGCCCATTCACACTAATTCTGAAGCTATGATGGGGTTGTAGCAATCAGCTGATATTGAAACCGTATCCGATCCAGTGTGAGTGACATCACCATGCATGCAGTCAGTGAGAGTGATCTGGCAGTCGTTATCATATAAATGTGCCCACTTCTGCCCAGCTTCAGTCCTTGTAACCAGGGATGGTCTTCTCAATCTGCATACAAACTAGTCATTAATGACTTTTTGATATATAATTGTAGTTTCAGGGTCGTATTAGAAAGGACTTGATTAGCAGTGTTTAAGCTCCCTTCCTAATTGGAAATTTTATAAAAGACAACTTTATTATTTTGTGCTACTCTGTTTTGACTACCAGTGGTGATAAGGGCTGATTTTAAAACATTTAAACGTCTCAGTGCAGGCTGACTTTTTCTGGACCAATTATTTGTGAAATGGTCTTAGGCTGTTACATGTACTGTTGGCCATGTATGTTAAGCTGTCTGGGCCAAGATCCTAAGACTAATGTCAATTCATAAGACAGGCATTTTTAAAATTTGAAATTGATGTAACATTCCGTGTCCCATTATAGAAACAGTTGTGATGTCTGGGATACCTATAAAATGTCGTTGCTAGCACTTTTGCTTTTTTTAAAGGCTTAATTTAGTATAAGATTTTGGTTTTTATGAAATAGACTTTAAAATTTAAAGCAGGATTTCCTGAGATTTTCCAAGAGCTTATTGATGTTTTTTTTTATTTTTCCATCATGGAAGTTGGGTTTGAAAATCAATAATCATAGATTTCACCACTAACTGCTGAGGCATATTGCCCTTTTTGAGGAGTAAGTGTTTTTCACAGATTCTTAATCAACTCTTAAGTGTCTTTTCTGGGAGCATCTTACCAATTCTAGTATTTCGTTTAGAGCTCTATTGATTTACCGTTGGAAGGGGCAAATTTGGTCTTTATGTGGTTTCATGTTTCCAGGAAAAAAGGTATTTAACTAGTTCATTTACTAAATTATATAAATTCTACTCAAAGATATATCCACATTGCTGAGAGTTGGAAGGTCTTATCCTTTTGTAATCAAACTAAATAAAAGACAAAACATTTATTACATTAAAGTTTTCTATTATATATGTATTGTTACTTTCAAAAGACAGACGAATTTCCAGTTTTCAAGCAGTTTTATTTATAGAAAAATAGTGAAATAGTGTTAAATTATGTACACAGTCATACTTATCATGCCATTTATCACACCCTCTTTCTAGACACTTTCAAGATAATTATAAACCTCATTTACTCTTAACACACAATGCAAAAAAAGTAAACCATTTTTAGTCATGTTGACATAACAATAAATGATAAGTTCACAGGAAATGGTGGCACTGCAAAGCAGAAATACTGGCAATATTCTGATTTTAGTTTCAGATGAAGAGTTGAGATATATTTGTTTCTGATAAATTTGTTTTTTAAACTTATTTTATCTGTTGGAAATATTTGAAATATTTTCAGTACCGTCATTTAATCAGCATTGCCCTTTTGTGATTTGTTTTAAATATATACATTGCTGACGGTAAGATAATGTTCAATTTCTATATAATAATTATAATTATAAATAGGCACATTATAATAACCTGAATGTTTTAATATTTTTGTGTGCTTTAACTGAAATATATAGAAAAGATTGTCAGGATCAGAGATGTGCATTCACACCAGAAATATTTTCCTGTATCTCTCATAAATTTATAGACCTCTTCATTTGTCATACTGATAACCTTTCATCACATCACTTGCAATCGAGCAATCTCAAAATTAAAACAATACTTTTTTTACAACTACAAGTATATGACTCCTTTACAGACATAAGCAATTTTACAGTCATTGGCTGCTGTTTCTTTAATTACCTCAAAAAAAAATTGGTTGTTTTGGGCACCAAAGAACAGACATTGTTGTAAATGTGCACCCTGTCACTTACAGAGACAAATATAGTCATATACTCTACGTACACAAAGACGACACTGAACAATGCCTTAAAGCAGTTTCAAGAACATATCAAATCTAAAATCTTCTCTACGTGTTTACTTCAGGAAGTAAACTCTTAATTGCAATCCATCACCTGTACTCCCACAAACATGCAATTGTAATCACTGCCAAAATGAAGAAAATCTACAGGATTGTGAAGTAGGAATTTAGGGCGTTGCAATCAAGCCTCTAATTCTTGAAGCGAAAAATTAAAACTATTTTTGAGATAATTCTTCTAAACACCACACTTAAAATGCGGTTAATCCTCTAAACAGTTTCTGCTTCAAGCACTTCTGAATGTATTAAATAATGCATGGCTGCATGCTGTAATTCGTATATACATGCACAGCCATCACATGTGCTGGTCCAATTGATTATGGTTATAATACGTTCTGCACATCCATTTGTGCCAGTATTTACATGATGGAGGCAGGACAGTCAAAGATCAATTTTCTTTGCCTTAAAGTTACTATTCCCAAACCACAGCTGTCTTCAGGACATCACTTGAAGTACATTCAAAGGGCCTTCACTATTGTCTCTGGTTGTCCTAGCTTTCTCCCAGTATGTTTGCACAAAAATGTGGTGGCTCTTTGTTGGTTTAAGAAAACTGGCATCAAAATAATTTTATTTCTCTTTACATTAATATCATTTTTCAATTTTGAAAAATAAAGATCTGCCTTCTTTAAAATACAATGTATCTACCAGTTGTATTTTCTGATGCTCGCTTTGCTTGTTTCTACATCAGATGTTGTTTTCCACTGATCATATCTATGTGATAAGATCATTTTGCTGCCGCCATCTTGGTTATGTTCCCACAATATCAGTTTTTATGGTTCCTGTCGTGCTCTCTTCCTGTTCTTCTCTTTACATTCCTTCAGAAGTTTGCCAGAGCTCCATTTGCAGTTGCCGTCTGCTCTCTGCTCACAGACAGAGCTGGTTGCATAGCAACTGTTGTGGCTGTCATGCCAACGCCAAACACAGGTGGAGTTATCAGATGGACATACTCCGTCTCCACGGCGTATACATGTCTCAACCTACAGAAAAACATAATAATCCAGAAGTTAAAGATTGATTTCTATGCAGTCTTAAAAAGTTAAAGTGGAATGCTTTGACACATGTAATATGGTACCACAAAAAATTAAGAGTTTAACAAGGAATAAGTACAGTTGAGCTCAGAAAGAATAGGACGTTACCAAAACTAACACTTCTTAACCACTTAACTGGTTAATTTTTATAATGCTGCCCCGCTTTTATGAATAGATTGTGTTACTTGAACATACTGCATTTTTGCACAATCACTGTGTTATCAACAGACAATAGTTTGGTAATTCATTATGCCTGATATCACAATATTGTGTACAGGAATGGATTGTAAATGCAGATCTCTATTACCTTGCACTGGCAGTTCTTTTTGTAAAGATGGCTGACTCCTTTCCTCTGCTTTTGTGGGATTCGTGTCCACTCGCCCACCCAACCACAAACACTGATGTGTGCACGGCCGTCGTGCATGTATCCTGTGGGAGAATGAAATGTACATAGTTATTTGAAAGATTTGGTTGATATTTACTTGTTTATTTTCTTTTTATTATTATTATTATTATTGTAATTGTTACAAAATTCAGGATTTAAGAGAAAGAGAGAGAGAATTGTCTGAAACTAAAATATTCTAAAATACCATATCGTTGATGACAGAAAACCAAGCAATGTTTTCAATGCACTTCTCATTACATCTTCAGTTCATCTGATATTTCCTGTTGTTAATTGTCAGCTAGGTTGGCACATAATTCAATGCAAGAACCTCAAGTGTATTGTACAGATGTGGTTACGTAGTTACCCAATAACATAAATGATGCAAGAAACTGGTTGTGATGCTGATACTTTGAGCTGTAGTCTGAACCAAGATTGCCACAAAGTTGTGGGTTTATTTGCCACTGCTTGATGTCACTGTCCTGATTATCTAACTAGATTATTGCTGTCATTGCTACAGTTGAGAATTGAAAGGTAGCACATAGTGGAGAAGCTTAATGCCTCAGTTGAGATCACCTGATGCAATGGAGGAGACTGGAAGTTAAGGGGGGGGGGTACTTTTCACATTGAGCAGTGCTCTTATAACTAGACTGGTCCAATTTGACAGGTCATTGACAAGTTCTTTCACTTCAGGGAGTTTTACTGCCTTTCACAAATTCTCTCCCAATTGCTTCTTATTAATTGGCTATGTTGAGTGCTGAGCTCTGTTCAAGTGATTCTCTTATGTTATAACCAGGCATATAATTTTATTGCCTTTCACTAAGTCTCCACAAGTTGCTTCCTATTAATTGGCCATGTTGAGTGCTGAGCTCTGTTCGGATGATTCACTTATGTTATAACCAGGTTAATAAGTTGTCAATCTCTCAAGTGTTCAGGTAAATGTACCCCTGGGTGTGAGAGAGGGATATCCACCTGTACTCACTCACCTGTTAGGAGATACTTGGTATTGTTTTCAAGGTGCACACCACACATGGCATCACTGGGGTTGGTGTAGATCTTGTTCTTGTGGAGGGTGGCGTTCTTAAACTTATCATTTTGCTAAAATAAAGGAAAAATAGACTCCTTTTTAACAAACATAGTGAGTAGATGGGAAAATTTGACTGTCTCCATATATCATTTATATATCTACTTGAGCCAGAACAAGTTAATTTGAGTAAATTTAAAACCAATGTAAATGTAATTAAGAGTATATTTCAAATAACAAAGTAAATTAAAACTAGATGGCTAAGCTCATTTTACCTTGAAAATTCTATTTATCCGAATATGGTACACTTTCTGGTATGCCCGTCTCCATGTAACATTCTTGCCGTTCTCCATGATGATTGATTTTCTGTACAGGATTTCACTCCCCTTCACCTTGGCTCTCATTACTGGAAATAACATAAAAGTTGTAATATATGTCCATTTAATTAAAATACAGGCATGTTTTCTGTGCAGCATTTTATTTAATTACTCTCAACTTGATAAGTACTCATAACTGCAAATAACATAATAAGGTATTATATCTGTCTATACAACACTTATTAAATGAATACAGTCACTCCCTTATGTAGAGATTTCAGTCACATTCTAAATGGAGATGGAGATAAATGGAGATTATTTGATAAAATGAGTTATGATTTTTCTCTCTTTGGTCAGAAACTTTTTTTCTTTCCCAGAAAATATTTCTAACAATTTTTCTAGTCTAAGATTTGCAGTTCTCATTATCCATCTATCCTTGACCTTCAAACTATAGAAAAACTATACCTTGCATACTCATATGAATGCAAACATGTATGCTCATGCAAATGCACATATACCCCCACATGCATGCACAACCACTTGGGTAAAATAAGCAAGGTTTGAGCTTTGATGTGAACCCTTCTCCTCTCAGCCAGTGTTTTTATTGTACAGTACTCATTCATGTTGCTAAAATCATGACTTGTGCCTTAACATGGACAGTAAAAAAAAATCCCTTACAAAACAGCACTCACTTGCTGCAGCCTTCAGGGATGTTTAAAAGATAACTGATCAGACTACAGGATTAAACAATAGTTTTAATGTATATCAAGTACATTGAAGAAGCGAGGAAAAAAAAGAGTGCTTACACTGAAAAAGAACTGCAGAGTATAAAGTTTCAATTTTTCCAGCCCATCCTATTCACCCCCACCTTTCTGTACTCATTGCTCAGAGAATTTAGTGCCCAGTGTCTTGTCTCTGTAGTATAAGAACACTAATATTTACTGTGAGATCCATTATGGGAGTGCTTGTACCACTTGAGAGATATCACGTGTGTGTATTGAAGGGGGTGTGGTCAGCTGGAAAGTTATTGCTCATTATCTTTGTGTTTCTTTTAAACAAAGGGCTTTTATTGCTCCCTAATTGAGATATTTGCACTTGTTTTTTTGTAGAGATATTAGTACGAATTGTAGCTCCACCCTGCAGATTTTATGTGAATTAACAATTTAATGGAAGGCACTCGGTAAGGGCAAACTGACACTTTTCTAAATTTAAAGTCAGGATCTCCCCATTTTAAGTTTTTATATGTATGTATTTCTGGACAGGAGCATTATCTAAACTCAAAATAATAAAAAATCATTTTAAAAAAATGAAGAAGTAAAAATAAATGAATAATAAAAAATATGTGAAGTTTGCTTGGGAGGAGGGAGCAGACATACAGAGCAAAAGGTTATCTTTTTCTCTCCCACCCTCTCCACTCTCCTTCTCTCTCTCTCTCTCTCACACACACACACACACATTAGGCACTGAGGGAGTTCATTAGAAGGGCAATCGGCTTTCTCTCTTCCTCCCTCTCTTTAACACACACACACACACACACACACACACACACACACACACAGGCACGCGCTTACACACACATATACACATACACACACATACAAACACACACAATACTAAATGTATCCAACTCACTGCCTTTTGAACTCCAACTTTGCACCGGTTGAACCCCGTAGTTTAGATCTTGGCATGTAGTTGTGTTTTGTTTAAGGTGTAACTGTGTTTCAACAGCTGGCATTCTGTACTGGGTCAAAAATGTGGTTATCAAAGATTCTTTACAACTAAGTAACATAAAGCTGGGCAGTGTGTTTCATCATACATAGACACTGGTGAATTGAGATCTTCTCTTTTTTTATTGGTCTGGCATGAAGCTGTGTTCAGAATGGACCGGTGTTCAGACAGGAGAGGTTTAGACTGTAAATTAGTCCAACTTTCGTCATTAGAACACCATGTTATGAAACACCACTTTCCTTAAAAATAATACATGCACATGTAAAACCATGTATTACCATATCCATCTGATAAACATGCACAGTATACCAGATTACATTTAAAAAAAAAGAAACAATGTGCACTTCGTGATTTGGTCTTGTGGCTAGACTTATGGGCTGGAATTATCCATGTACTTGTAGCAATCTTCCCTTGACATGTCTGAACACTACATTATCATTTGGGTGGAGACTGTTTAAAACCTCTTCTGGTTTAATACAAAGTTAATGTTTTGTAGTTGTTATTGAGCAAAAACTGCTCCCTTTAAATTAAAATGGCATGCCTGCCTCTCTCTCTCTCTCTCTCTCTCTCTCTCTCTCTCTCTCTCTCTCTCTCTCTCTCTCTCTCTCTATGTGTGTGTGTTTGTGTGTGTGTGTGTGTGTGTGTGTGTGTGAGAGAGAGAGAGAGGATGACAGGATGTTAATTAAATAATAATTTGTCTTTAATTGTTTATTTACATGTAGGACTTCAACTAAATGAATTTTCAAATATCCATGTCTAAATATTTCTTACATGTTTCATGTCAGTGATACATACTTTCTCCTAAAGAAAGGTTGAATACTGATCATTTTCTAAATGGAAAACATGTTAAATTGCTGAATGGGGTCTTTTCGCTGTGCTGTCAGTTTTCCAAAGTTAACTGACATTTGCTTTATGGCCAGGAATTGTAGGAATTCCAAAAAGTTGCATAATAGCATTAGGTGGTCTTTTAGAGGAAAAAAACTTCAATGGATGTGTCTTTTGTTCCAATCTATTTTTAGAGATCCAGCTATATTTGACAGGCAGCTGTCTTGTTTTCTTGGTCAGCATCTCTTTCTCTCTCTCTCTTTCTCAAGATAATAAATAGTAAATAACCCAGTAGTATATCAAGAGTGTGAATAGAATATATATCCTTGAGCAAACCCAAAGGTTCAAATAAATGTATTTCAAATATATTTTGCCTTGTTTTTACAATATTTGGAATTTTTTTCCTTTAATTGACAGCTGTCTTAATGAAAAAATTCCCCCAAGGGAATCTTTCTTAGCCCCCTTGCAGAGATGTTGCAGAATCTTGCCTAGGCATCAAAGTAAGTGAATAATTAACAAAGCACCACACCATACAGACAAACTCTGAGGCCTTTTGTGAAGATGTTGGCTGCAGCATCCTTGCAGCTGAGTTCATTTAGAAAAACTCCAAAACATGCATCAACAAGATCAGCTTTGTCCTTGCAAGACCAGCCTCCAATTCAGCATCAAAGCTTTCAAGTTAATCAGCAAAACTCTAAAACATGCATCTAAGCACCAGCATAACCCTAGTTTCATCCTTGACAAGACTGTTTTCTGCTTTAGCATCTGAGCAGCTGTATTAATTAACACTGCTCTTAAAAACACGCGTACCAAAGCCCCTTGCAAAGATGCTGGCTGCAGCATCAAAGCGCAGCTAGATTGATTAACAAATCTCCAAAACATACATCCACAAGTGGTGCATAGTATCCCCCACCTCTCCCCCCTGCCTTCTTTATTGATCTTACACCCCGAGTCCCGGCTTGAACCCCTGTCACTGATGAATTACCTTGTTAGCAGTTAATTTAACCACCTGCTAATAAGGCAGTGGGGGACATGCTTCTGTACAGTACTTGTCACTCCTGTTTGGCATTGCCCTGATACACCCTGGGTATCCCTCTATGATTTTGACTTTTCCTCCATGGTCTTTTAATGCATATTAGACTGTTAATATCAATTTTATTTTTTCGTCTTCTTGATGGACCAAATTTGTTTATGATCAGTGGTGAGGTTGTTACTGATTATGATTGATTGGGTATCACAGTGATATAGTGATACTACCGGTACTCTTAGTTCTTTGTGAAAACTTAGTGGAATGGGGATTTGAAACCAGGAGCTGTTGATTAAATCACCAAAATATTTATAATTAAGCATTCTGTCATTATTTTGAAGAAATCGAGCAGAAACAATAAAAAACAAATAATTAAAAAAGCAGAAATATGTTGATGTGAAGTCCATTAAAAACTGAAATAGCTTGGCTTTTAAACATTTGAAAGTTCATTTTGTAACACAGTCACCTTGAAGAAATGGGAAAGTCACTGAACATCTTGATACACAGGGTAGACAGTCCATGCCCAGGAATGCCCTTCAGATAAAAAAAAATCTAACAAATTTGTATTTGTGTTAGAATTGTTTTTGTTATTCTGCTAACTGTGGGGATTTTGAAGTTGGTGTTATTTCAATATTTGTACTATTTGGTGGAGGTGTGTTAGTGTAATTTGTGAAGGCTTTGATGATTATGCTTTGAAGATAGTCTGTGGACAGGGTTGACCTGTGTCTTGTAACAAGAATCTCCAGGCCTGTAGCTAGCAATTTCAAAGGGGGTTATTTTTCTGAAAAAGTGGACCTTTATGTCTCCCTGGTTGACCCAACTAGAGAACCTAGATCAAATTTTCACTCAGTATGGACCCCTTTCATTCAAAAGGGAAGATCTTTTAAACTCCCCCTCCCCCCCCCAAAAAAAAAAAAAGCATAAAAAAAGGAATGCCAAAATTGCAGCAAAATTTTATTTTTGTTTTTTCAAACAAAAACAACAATGCAAACTTGTTGGCTGTTCCATTTTCCAAACAGAAGTGTCAAGTCCATGAACATCAGTGCTACAGGTTTGCCCTCTGGAATTTTGGCATGTATTGTGTATATACTGCCCCCATGGTTTGTGTTAAATTGACAGGGTATTGCCACTCCACTGTCAGTATAGGTAAACTATGTAGGGAATACCTTTTGCCTTCCGTTCCGTTCCGCGTGATTGGCCTTATTTCTCGAGCTTGATGCGTTATTTGAGCCCAATATTCTGCGTGAGACTTGATTTAGGAATTATTGGTGATTGGTGACTGACCTGAATATATCTTTGCTATTGGTGATTGAGCTGAAACAGTTTTAATTCTTGGTGATTGGTGCTTAACAAGGGGTATTCCCTACCCTCTGTACAATGTAGTGGAATTAACCAAGAACCAGTCAAGAAATTTCAACAAGAAAAGTCTGGACCTATGAGTTACTTAACATGCAGCAGGCTGTATTGATTTCAGTTTGCAAAATGTTAGAAGATTAAGATTAAGAAGAAGATAAATTATCTTCCCTAAAGACTTACATGGCTGTGCCACAGATAACAAATTCTTAAGAATTGCATGTATTTTACCATAGGCAAATGACATGGTCTGTGTCAAAGTTAACAGGTATGAATTGAATATTGTTTCCCTCTATCCTTGATCATTTATGACTAATTTAATAACATGAAGTACTGCAAAGTCATCTTCTGAATCACCACCATGGCCAAATATTTATCTACTGGTAGGACAGCGTGACCACTATAACCATGTCTTAATTATTTGACCACATCAGTGACCACAGGATGACCACAGCAGTGGTCAGTTAGAGTTGGGTCTGAGGTGAGGTTGGGTGACTTTAGGGTCACATCGGTATGCCATTAAAAAAAGGATCCAAAAGAATGTTTGAAAGAGAAAATGAAAGTACTCACTGATGAGACTTTTCCAACTTTTATCAGAATTCCAACTTTTTCAGGGTCATTTTGGTCATTGTGACCCCTGTGTACCCTGGACCCCTGGCCAATTTTCCTACTTTTTTAGTGAGGACTTGTCTTATCCCTGGTACTACATCATTCATTTCCTTTTTGACATTGATTTGTCAAAATGATGACTTACTAACATTCACTGAGCTTATCGTCGACCACAAATTATATGCTAGAGTAAGTCCAGATAGGGATGGGGGCCCTCTTGCTGGGTATTTCTGCTAAATCATGCCTGGTAATGAGCAGATCACTAGTGACAGAGAAAAAGTGATTTGTTCAGTTGGATCCTTGTTATGAAGGGGCACATACAAACTGCACTTGCTTAAAATTCACCTTTTCTGTCAAGTCATGTTGCAAATTAAGTGATTTTACAGTTGAAGGGATTTGTTTACTGAGTGAATTTATCAATGATGATCTGATGGAGAATATTTTAACAAGTTTTTTTTTTTTTTTTTTATAGCACCCACAGCAGCAAATTTTAAGGAAATTTAAGCAGGCCCGTAGCCAGGGGGGGTTCGGGGGGTTCGAAAGAACCGCCCCTTTTGCTGGGAAAAGGTCCACTCTGGGTAAAATTTGATCTAGGTACATGATGTTTTTATGGAAAAAGGTCCACTTTTTCAGAAAACGAACCCCCCTTTTGAAATTGCTGGCTACGGGCCTGTTAAGTGTTGTTGTTTTAACTTGCAATTTTCCCCTTGTTAAAAAATCAACTAGTACTTGCATGAGAGTGTATCAACTTCAAAAGAAATGAGTCCCATTTATACTGGATGTCGTTCACCCCTACATTTCCATCAAAGGTTTTCTTTTCAAATCTGACTTTAGGTTCATTTTACAAAGAGGTAATTCAGTTCTCTTATTACACTTAGCAAGAAGTTAAAAACATAATTATGACGTGACAGAAAACCAAAGTTACGGTTAATTTAACTAATCCCATGGCTCATTTAGAAAAGGAAGCACAAAGTTTTATTTTAAGATTTCTTGAATGGCACAAGTATTTAACGTCATTGTATTATAAAAGCGATCTGGCAGTAAAAAGGAATAGCATTAACAAACTGTCACAAGTCAAGCAACACCTAGGTCTCTAATGTGAAAAAAACCCCAAATGAACAGAATTTTACTGTGCCATACTACTAGTACTTATATATTTTATTCTGAACAGATCATTTTGGAAAGGTCTCTATGAGTCACTCAGTGCAGGCAGGTTAGGTCACTATTTAAATGTTTTGTCTGGTATCCAATTACAGATTAATAACATTTCATTTCATTGTGGGACAGATATAATTAATTGCAGGAAGTTATATCTTGTTGTATAGTGGTCTTGTATTTCCATTTAAAAACCACTACTGGGATATGGTTTGACGTCCTAGATCAAAACAAACTTTTACGACACCACAACCATCACTTTTGTACTGGACTGGGAGTGTATACAAAAGCCCATGCACAGTATTTTTTCAATAGAGAATTTTTTAGTTTCAACATTAGGAAATAATTGCTTGATTGTCCTTGGCCCCCCATCCCCTCTATGAACCCCCCCCCCCCCCGACCCCTCTCCTCTTCTTGCTAGCTCTTAACTTTGTCCATGCATGTGTAAGCCCCTACTGTAGATAAGCAGTTAGCATGGTGAGCAGTTATAGGGCAGATCACTTCACAATAGAATTATATAGACAACTTTCATTGCTAAGAATGGCAATCAAAGTGCCTACTTCAGAATTAATCAATATAAATTTATTTTTGATTTTTTTTTTACAAGCCCATCCTGTACATGTCCACAGAGAATGATTATCAGCTCTTAAAACTTCTGCCGCTCATGTGGGGGAGGGGCTGTAAGCCAAGTACAAGTATAAAACCCTATATTCAGGGCAAGTGGTCAAATTTCAATGCTCAGTTGTTTGTCAATAAGTCATCCATCTGAATTTCAATTGCCTAATAAATAAGTCACCCCACCCCCAACCCGCCCCCATTATCACTCACCCTAGGGTAACAATTGAGAGGGGGATGAGTCAAAGGCAGGGTGTAAAACACAGGTGATGTAACAATATGTGGTAGCTAGATGTTTTCAATAGGCATGGTAGTTGTCTTTTTAGTTAATGATTTGAATGGGATCGGTGGTGGTGGGGTGTTGAGTCAGGAGGATAGGCCCAGGGGTATTGTAATCAAAGCTTCTTCTAGTAACTTTATAGAAAATATTTTAAAAGTTTCATATTGCACAATACAGCGACCCTGAATGGACTGAATACAAATGTGGTTGTAGTCATCCTTTTATAGACACCTGACAATAGACATGGGAGTGTGACTTCCACACCTTTTAACAATAGATTAACAACCAACTTCTTATTATCCAATTAATTGATGTCATTGTCCAGTTCAAGTGTATTAGTTCAATAATGTTTACATTGCCATCAGTATTGTACATGTACTTCAGTAGTACAGGGCCTTCTAAGAAATGCCCACCGGTTAAAGTTTGATAAGTTTTCAGTTTAAGTGTTGGGTTGGGCAACTCAAATCCTCATACAAGAAGCTCACCAAGTCCCTGGGATAGTACAGATGTTTACTTGTCCATGTATTCTGTGCTTTTTGTTTCAGTTCTGAGAACTCCACAGTTGTGGAAGGGGATGTCCTACACAATTTTGGAATTGTCAGATCTTATCTGGACTGCTTTATATTTATGCTTTCTTTTAACCAAACCCACATGCATAGTTTGGGCTGAATCAAAAGTTTGAATTAAATTCGTAATAGATTTCAGAAACACACACAAATGATTTTCAAATTAGACTACATACAGCATATTATTATGACTAAAACTTTACTATAACAGCTTAAATTATCAGTCCAAACATTTAACAACATTCGATCACTTATTATAAACCATCATCCAAAATATCGGCAGGGCAAATGATTGCCATGTATAGAGTTCAGCATTAAACAGTGTGTTTGCCTGTTTACTCTGTCAATTATAATAGTGCACAATAGGTTATAAGTGCAGTCTGCGAGAGGGAGTTTACTTGACGGCTTGTCATCTCGTTGGCACACACTAAGTGGCGGTGATTTACCAGATCACACAGGCTATTACATTATGTGCTCTAGGGTCGAGGTTTCATTTGTGGAAGTTTTACATAATGTGACCTTTTCAATTTCATTTAATTTTTTCTCAAGAATTTTCAGATTGAATTACGTGGAGTGAGTGAATTTAATACATGTGACTGAAAGTACATGTATATTGGTCATTATTTGATTTAAAAAGATATATGCAATTACAGGATGTATGACTCACACTGTAAAATGATCATTTATTTCACTGAATTGAAAGAACAATTGGTTGTATATGAAATAGGTGCAACGAATGTTGAACAGAAGTCTTAATGTTCACAGGATGTTGATGCTGCCTGTGAACCGCCAGGCATAGCTGAGATGATTCACATTTCATTATTACTACACTGTATCACAGGAGCAGGTTGTGAAACCAGTTGTGAATCATTCATTCATACAGTTATTCCATTCCTGTCATTTTAAAAATGCATAGTCATTCAGTTGTATTTAAAGATAACATTATTGTAGAAAAGTCCCTTTCTTAAAGTTAAATATGGTGGGGCTTGTCAAGCTGATTTGTCTTTATATTAAGATTTTTTGTATGATTTTGTCCATGAGATGCATGTAAGTTAGTTGCCCTTTTTCTTTCCGATCTCTGTTCACTAATTTAAAACCTACATCCCTGGTCAAAGTGCATCCCCTTTTCTCTCCTAAACACCTCCTTTCTCTCTCTCTCTCTCTCTCTCTCTCTTCCACACACACACACACACACACACACACGCACACACACACACACATATGCATACACACACATACTCACACACACATGCACATGCACATACGTACTCGTGCAGAGAGTAGGGTTCCACTTACCAAAGTCAGCCTGGCAGAAGTGCATCTGTGGATGGAGGGGCATACAGGAGCAGGCCTCAGTATACTGTGAGTACAGTCCCAGTGCCACCACACTACACAGCACAGTCAGCAGCATGGAAGATGACTCCATTTTCTGGAGAAATAAAAGATAATTCACAAAAGTTATTTTTCACGTCCTACAGCTGAAACAGTTTGAGCAAAAATGTTCATTAGCTTGGTAGTTGGATCATAAATGAAAATTATCAAACACAAGCTGAAAATCTTTCATGTCATCAGCTTACCAGGCTAGCAGTACTTAGCAAGCTAATGGTATGAGATATTTTCAGCTTGTGTTTGATAATTTTCATTTATGAGCAGGAACAGTATTTACCACATAAAAAAAGATCAGACAAGATGTTAAAATCATTGAAATGAGATAACAGAATATGAATTGCAAATCTTAATTGTCTGAAATTGAAACAATACCTCTTACTGTTCTTCACCTGCAGGGAGGAAAATGCCAGTGACAAATAAATGAGGTCTAGACTTGGTCTAGACTCAGTGATAACTTTGGGGGTCTGTTAAGTTACGTAAATGACATTTAACAAGACAAAGTCAATATTCAGGTGTTTATAAGCACCTTCGTCTGCAAATACCTTACAAGAAAAGAGTTGACACTTGTGGAAAGTGTGTACAAAATCCTTTAATACCTCTGTATATAGTAATAACAAGTAGACATGCACATTATATAATAATTTATCTCTGAAGTCTCGTCTTTCTTACATTTATTTTCCCTGATGTCCCAGAGAAACTACAGGAGACCATATTAATATTTATGTCATGTATCTCTGTGTATACTGTAGTACTCAGGTGTGATATTTTGACAGTATTAAATATGTCAATACCTGCTCAGGTGCTTATCCTTTAACAAGGTGTTAACAGTAAACATTTTTATTAAGCTGTAAATACTTCTGTTAACTAAGTGCTTAAGAATCATGTGTATGAATACCAGTATAACCATAAGTTCCTACATATATTTTTGCTACATTTATAATTGTCCACAATTTTTCATTTCACCATTTCAGTTGTACTAAGTAAATGTCAAATACCCAGATTAAGTTAAAAACCAACAAAAAACCTTCCTCTGGAGTCCTGTTATATATATACTTTGATGAAATACATAAATTGCCGAACTTTTCTAAAAATATCTTAAAACTTCAAAAATTCAGTCAGAACATTTAAGTAAATACGTTTTATCCATTTGTGGACAAAGTTATAGAAATACAAATGAGACATTAAAATGAAATCAGTAAACAATAGAGTCTGCATAACTCACTTAGAGACCAGAAAACTTATTCTCATTGCACAAAATTGTGATTTAGGCAATGTTCATAAAGCTTTAGCTGATACCAAAGAAAAAAATCCATACCACAACAGATTTGTTTCAGATCAACAAAAATTCGCATGACAAATTAAGGTAAACTGAACTAAGCAGCCAACTGAATACATTTACCACTAAAATCCACATTACCTGTAGTGAATGAAGCAGAGATCGAGAGAAAGAAAAAGAGAGAGAGACAGTCCACACGACCTTCCACACAGCCGGCTCTCCTGCTGATGTGTGAACTCATACCAGAACAGATTCGGCTATTTGTACCTCACTTCCTCTCCTCATTAATAGCCATGTGTGGGAGGAGGAGGTAAACATACACACACACACATGGGGAGGGATTACTCATACCCGGTACACTATACCACTGATACTTCCCCTTCTACTGTTATGTCAGCACCACCGAGACTTGCTTTTTTCTGTGTTTTTAATGTTATTTTTAGCAAGTGCATTGTTTTCTTAGAAGATTTGAATTTTCCTTTTATGTAGATTAAGTGATAAATTATTTAGTTAATTAATTTATTTGTCTCTGTGTTTTTGAACAATTGAAAATATGATTGGTTCGGTTCATAGATTAAATGTTATGACTGGACCTTTTCTGAATGGATTTTTGTTATAGGAGATAAAAACAGATGAATGTATGTGAATGTGAAGAAAGTGAAAGTCATTTATTTGTATTAGTTATAGGAAAGGTGATTAGTTTTAGAAACGAGTATATTGATTATTGATGTCTGTGTATAGAAATGTGTTGAGAGGGGAGGGGGCATGAATTATATAACATATGATCTTGTGCAACAGGCAATGATTAATGTTTTATGCAGACATTGAAATGTTTTCAGATACTCTTAAACTCAAATATATAGGAAATGTTTTGCGGGCGCTTACATGAAATATATATAATAAGGTCTTGTGCATCAGGGCCATGATTAATGTTTAACACAGACATTGAAATGTTTTCTAACACTCCTAAACTTATCTGCTGGTACAAGTAGTACCAGTACTTTTCATGTCTACACTTTATTTTGTTGTATAGCCAAAGCCTTAACATTACTAGTACATAAAGAAAAAAAAAGTACATTCATGTAAGGGTTAAGATTTTTTCCGGTTGGCATTTTGGCATTTTCAGAATTTTTGAAGGTCAGAAAATTGATGCTTGAAATTCTAACAGATGTTGTATGGGGGAGGTAGGGAGGTAGAGGCCAAATTCCGTTGTTTTTTTTTTCTTTTTTTTCCCATCATTTGTCAATTACAATACGGAATTTGATAGTAGATACATCTGTTTTTAAAGGTATTTAGGTAAAGGAATGGTCAAACCTGTACAAAGCTGAAATGTGTAGGGTTGGAAATTCAAACTGTGGCCCAGGTTTGATTGACAGTACGGTAATTTCCCTCTAAATTTGTACAAAACAAATTATTTACTGTATACATATTATATTCCAACACAGTGAAGTATCAATGATAACCATAAACCTAGCATTCACAAGTCTAAAAATGAGTTTAGGCAAATGCCTCTTAGTATGTTTTTTGAGCAAACAGTGATGGAACTTAAAATATTTGAACTGAGAAGTCTGAAATTGGTGAGTTACCACCATAACCACTTGAGGTGAAAGATGCTATTTCTAAGAGAGTGCTATCATGTCTCTGATATGAGCAGATAGACGGAATTTGGGTGGTCCGTGTGGGAAGAAGGAAAGGAAACTTCCTCACTCTTCAGGACAGTGTGAAGTAATAAATTATCTCTCTTCAACAAGCATCATTATTATTTCATTTTTTAATACCAACACCATGGCATTTTGTCCTCACTGTCCTGGTACATGTTGTTTTATAATGTAATGATCTGGCTGACTGAAGTGTCCATGCAGGGTTTCCATTGATTTTTTATTAATGCGAAATGTTATTATTAACAGTGAATTTTTCTCTATATTTCTTTTCTTTTCTTTATTCCTTCACTTTGCTTCTGATTCTTTCCCTTCTTTCTTCCCTCCATTTCTGTCTTCCTTTTTTTGTTTTATCTCATTTTCCTCTCCTTTATCTCTTCCTTTTGATTTTGATTATGAAATAAGATAACAAAAAAAAAAAAAAAAGTGTTCTCAGTATCACCCATTGTCTCGATTTAAATAATAACAGGGATGAGATAACACAATGACACAGCTGTCAAGAAATCCGCTAATAAAAATTCCACTCAGTCAAAAGGGCAAAGTAGAGTGCTGAGGTTATGATAGGATTAAATGATATGTTAAGAACTTAAGAATGTGAGCATTGTTATAGGGGTTTCTCTTTATCTATTGATAGCCTGGTATTTTTTCATATTTTTTTATATGATTTAGCATATATTCATAAATTGTAGTGTCTGCATTTGTCTATTTCAGTAATCTCAAAAAGTGTTCATAATTTAAGATATCTTTTAGAAAATATCTGTGTGTATGCTTATTCTCTGCTCCTAAAAACTTTATCTGACATAAAAAAAGTTAAATGTGATAATCTTTTCTCCAGTATTTGAAATCTAATTTTCATTGGCATTACACTATCTCCTTGAAATTTGATATGTACATTTACCTGGGGTCATTTCTTTCAAATGGACAGCAAAGAGGTAATCTGCTTAAGCTCACTAAGGGGTACACCTTCACATTCATAAACCTTTTTCTGATAAGATCACTGAATAATACAATATGGGGGAGTATACTGACTACCAGAGGCCATTTATTTGATGATGGTGTTATATTTATTAATTTTTAAATTTTTCATTTTCTTTTTATGTACAGACACAGATGTGTCTGTACATATTGCCATCACCTGCGTCTGTCGTCGCCGTCGCCGTCGCCGATGCCGATGCCGTCGCCGTGCACTTTCCTTGTAAACACGATAAGTGGAAGGCAGTTTTACTTTTTGGATTTANCTATTGTACATGTACTTCAGTAGTACAGGGCCTTCTAAGAAATGCCCACCGGTTAAAGTTTGATAAGTTTTCAGTTTAAGTGTTGGGTTGGGCAACTCAAATCCTCATACAAGAAGCTCACCAAGTCCCTGGGATAGTACAGATGTTTACTTGTCCATGTATTCTGTGCTTTTTGTTTCAGTTCTGAGAACTCCACAGTTTTGGAAGGGGATGTCCTACACAATTTTGGAATTGTCAGATCTTATCTGGACTGCTTTATATTTATGCTTTCTTTTAACCAAACCCACATGCATAGTTTGGGCTGAATCAAAAGTTTGAATTAAATTCGTAATAGATTTCAGAAACACACACAAATGATTTTCAAATTAGACTACATACAGCATATTATTATGACTAAAACTTTACTATTACAGCTTAAATTATCAGTCCAAACATTTAACAACATTTGATCACTTATTATTAAATCATCAGCCAAAACATCGACAGGGCAAATGATTGCCATGTATAGAGTTCAGCATTAAACAGTGTGTTTGCTTATTTACTCTGTCAATTATTATAGTGCACAATACCGGTAGGTTATAAGTGCAGTCTGCGAGAGGGGGTTTACTTGACGGCTTGTCATCTCGTTGGCACACATTAAGTGGCGGTGATTTACCAGATCACACAGGCTATTACATTATGTGCTCTAGGGTCGAGGTTTCATTTGTGGAAGTTTTACATAATGTGACCTTTTCAATTTCATTTTATTTTTTCTCAAGAATTTTCAGATTGAATTACGTGGAGTGAGTGAATTTAAACCATGTGACTGAAAGTATGTGTATATTGGTCATTATTTGATTTAAAAAGATATATGCAATTACAGGATGTATGACTCACACTGTAAAATGATCATTTATTTCACTGAATTGAAAGAACAATTGGTTGTATATGAAATAGGTGCAACGAATGTTGAACAGAAGTCTTAATGTACACAGGATGTTGATGCTGCCTGTGAACCGCCAGGCATAGCTGAGATGATTCACATTTCATGATTACTACACTGTATCACTGGAGCAGGTTGTGAAACCAGTTGTGAATCATTCATTCATACAGTACTTCCATTCCTGTCATTTTAAAAATGCATAGTCATTCTGTTGTATGTAAGGAAAATATCTTTGTAGAAAAGTCTCTGTCTTAAAGTTTTATATGGTGGGGCTTATCCAACTGATTTATCTGTATATTAATATTTTTTGTATGCTTTTGTCCATGAGACACATGCAAGTTTCTTTCCGATCTCTGTTAACTAAACCTACATCCCTGGTCAAAGTGCATCCCCTTTTCTCTCCTACACGCCTCTCTCTCTCTCTCTCTCTCTTTCTCTCCCTCTCTCTCTCTCACACACACACACACACACACACACACACACACACACACACACAAACATAAACACACACACACATGCATACACAAACATAAACACACACACACACACACACACACATACACACGTACGTACTCATGCACATGCAGAAAGTTTGGCTCCACTTACCAAAGTCAGCCTGGCAGAAGTGCATCTGTGGATGGAGGGGCATACAGGAGCAGGCCTCCGCATACTGTGAGTACAGCCTCAGTGCCACCACACTACACAGCACAGTCAGCAGTATGGAAGATGACTCCATTTTCTGGAGAAATAAAAGATAATCCACAAAAGTTATTTTCCATGTCCTACAGCTGAAACAGTTTGAGCAAAAATGTTCATTAGCTTGGTAGTTGGATCATAAATGAAAATTATCAAACAGAAGCTGAAAATCTTTCACACCGTTAACTTACCAGGCTGGCAGTACTTAGCAAGCTAACGTTATGAGATATTTTCAGCTTGTGTTTGATAATTTTCATTTATGAGCAGGAACAGTATTTTACCGCATAAAAAAAGATCAGACAAGATGTTAAAATCATTGAAATGAGATAACAGAATATGAATTGCAAATCTTAATTGTCTGAATTGAAACAATACCTCTTACTGTTCTTCACCTGCAGGGAGGAAAATGCCAGTGACAAATAAATGAGGTCTAGACTTGGTCTAGACTCAGTGATAACTTTGGGGGTCTGTTAAGTTACGTAAATGACATTTAACAAGACAAAGTCAATATTCAGGTGTTTATAAGCACCTTCGTCTGCAAATACCTTACAAGAAAAGAGTTGACACTCGTGGAAAGAGTGTACAAAATCCTTTAATACCTCTGTATATAGTAATTACAAGTAGACATGCACATTATATAATAATTTATCTCTGAAGTCTCATCTTTCTTACATTTATTTTCCCTGATGTCCCAGAGGAACTACAGGAGACCATATTAATATTTATGTCATGTATTTGTGTGTATACTGTAGTACTCAGGTGTGATATTTTGACAGTATTAAATATGTCAATACCTACTCAGGTGCTTATCCTATAACAAGGTGTTAACAGTAAACATTTTTATTAAGCTGTAAATACTTCTGTTAACTAAGTGCTTAAGAATCATGTGTATGAATACCAGTATAACCATAAGTTCCTACATATATTTTTGCTACACTTATAATTGTCCACAATTTTTCATTTCACCATTTCAATAGTACCAAGTAAATGTCAAATACCCAGATTAAATTAAAAACCAACAAAAAACCTTCCTCTGGAGTCCTGTAACATATACTTTGATGAAATATATACTGATTGCCAAACTTTTCTAAAAATATCTTCATAAATTCAGTCAGAACAACTAAGTAAATACATGTTTTATCCATTTGTGGTCAAAATTATAGAAATACATGTGAGACATTAAAATGAAATCAGTAAACAATAGAGTCTGCATAACTCAATTAAAGACCAGAAAACTTATTCTCATTGCACAAAATTTTGAATTAGACAATGTTCAAAAAGTTTCAGCTGATACCAAAGAAAAAAATCCATACCACAACAGATTTGTGTCAGATCAATAAAAATTCACACGGCAAATAAAGGTAAATTGAATTATGCAGCCAACCGAATACATGTACCACCAAAATCCACATTACCTGTAGTGAATGAAGCAGAGATCGAGAGAAAGAAAAAGAGAGAGAGAGACAGTCCACACGACCTTCCACACAGCCGGCTCTCCTGCTGATGTGTGAACTCATACCAGAACAGATTCGGCTATTTGTACCTCACTTCCTCTCCTCATTAATAGCCATGTGTGGGTGGAGGAGGTAAACACACACACACACATGGGGAGGGATTACTCATACCCGGTACACTATACCACTGATACTTCCCCTTCTACTGTTATGTCAGCACCACCGAGACTTGCTTTTTTCTGTGTTTTTAATGTTATTTTTAGCAAGTGCATTGTTTTTCTTGGAAGATTTGAATTTTTTCTTTTATGTAGTTTAATTGATTAATTAGTTAGTTAATTATTTTATTTGTCTCTGTGTTTTTGAATGATTGAAAATATGATTGGATCAGTTCATAGATTAAATGTTATGACTGGACCTTTTCTGAATGGATTTTTGTTATAGGAGATAAAAACAGATGAATGTATGTGAATGTGAAGAAAGTGAAAGTCATTTATCTGTATTAGAGGAAAGGTGATCAGTTTTAGAAACAGGGGTAAATAGATTATTGGCGTCCGTGTATAGAAAATGTGTTGAGAGGGGAGGGGGCATGAATTATATAACATATGATCTTGTGCAACAGGCAATGATTAATGTTTTATGCAGACATTGAAATGTTTTCAGATACTCTTAAACTCAAATATATAGGAAATGTTTTGCGGGCGCTTACATGAAATATATATAATAAGGTCTTGTGCATCAGGGCCATGATAAATGTTTAACACAGACATTGAAATGTTTTCTAACACTCCTAAACTTATCTGCTGGTACAAGTAGTACCAGTACTTTTCATGTCTACACTTTATTTTGTTGTATAGCCAAAGCCTTTATACATAAAGACATAAAGAAAAAAAAGCACATACATGTAAGGGTTAAGATTTTTTCCGGTTGGCATTTTGGCATTTTCAGAATTTTTGAAGGTCAGAAAATTGATGCTTGAAATTCTAACAGATGTTGTATGGGGGAGGTTGGGAGGTAGAGGCCAAATTCCGTTTTTTTTTTTCTTTTTCCTTGGTCCCCAGCATTTGTCGATTACAATATGGAATTTGATAGTAGATACATCTGTTTTAAAAGGCATTTAGTTAAATGAATGGTTGAACCTGTACAAAGCTGAAATGTGGAGGGTTGGAAATTCAAACTGTGGCCCAGGTTTGATTGACAGTACGGTAATTTCCCTCTAAATTTGTACAAAACAAATTATTTACTGTATACATATTATATTCCAACACAGTGAAGTATCAATAATAACCATAAACCCATCATTCAAAAGTCTAAAAATGAGTTTAGGCAAATGCCTCTTAGTATGTTTTTTGAGCAAACAGTGATGGAACTTAAATAAAATATTTGAACAGAGAAGTTTGAAATTGGAGAGTTACCACCATAACCACTTGAGGTGAAAGATGCTATTTCTAAGAGAGTGCTATCATGTCTCTGATATGAGCAGATAGACGGAATTTGGGTGGTCCGAGTGGGAAGAAGGAAAGGAAACTTCCTCACTCATCAGGACAGTGTGAAGTAATAAATTATCTCTCTTCAACAAGCATCATTATTATTTCATTTTTAAATACCACCACCGTGGCATTTTGTCCGCACCATCCTGTTACATGTTGTTTTATAATATAATGATCTGGCTGACTGAAGTGTCCAGGGTTTCCATTGATTTTTTATTAATGCAAAATGTTATTATAAACAGTGAATTTTTCTCTGTATTTCTTGTCTTTTCTTTATTCCTTCACTTTGCTTCTGATACTTTCCCTTCTTTCTTCCTTCCATTTCTGTCTGCCTTTTTCTGTTTTATCTCATTTTCTTCTCCTTTATCTCCCCCTTTTGATTTTGATTACGAAAGGAGATAACAAAAAAACCATGTGTTCTCAGTATCACCCAGTGTCTTGATTTAAATAATAACAGGGATGTGATAACACAATGACACAGCTGTCAAGAAATCCGCTAATAAAAATTCCACTCAGTCAAAAGGGCAAAGCTGAGTGCTGAGGTTATGATAGGATTAAATGATATGTTAAGAACTTAAGAATGTGAGCATTGTTATAGGGCTTTCTCTTTATCTATTGATAGCCTGCTTTTTTTCATATTTTTTATATGATTTAGCATATATTCATAAATTGTAGTGTCTGCATTTGTCTGTTTCAGTAATCTCAAAAATTGTTCATAATTTAAGATATCTTTTATAAAATTTCTGTGTGTATGCTTATTCACTGCTCCTGAAAACTGTTTATCTGTCAGAAAAAAAGTAAAATGTGATAATATTTTCTCTAATATTTTAAATCTAATTTTCATTGGCGTTACACTATCTCCTTGAAATTTGATATGTACATTTACCTGGGGCCATTTCTTTCAAATGGACAGCAAAGAGGTAATCTGCTTAAGCTCACTAAGGGGTACACCTTCACATTCATAAACCTTTTTCTGATAAAGTCACTGATTAATACAGTATGGGGGAGTATACTGACTACCAGAGGCCATTTGTTTGATGATGATGTTATATTTATTAATTTTTAAATTTTTCATTTTCTTATTTATTTATTTAATTCATTTAGTTCAGTTAATTTCCTTTATTTATTTTTCTATTTATTTTATTTTATTAATTTTTATATTTTTTGAAAAAATTCTTTCTGAACAGTATAGCTATCTGCAAAGAATATACCCAAAGAAATATCTGAAAATGTCTGGTGAAAAAAGTCCTCTCTGTGCCCCATGGCATGCAACAGTAGCTGTTTTGTCTGGAGGCTGCTAGGTGCACTGCCGTTCTAATATGATCAGTGTTTAATTGACTGTGCAGATATTTATGTGATAACCATCAGCACCTCTGCACTCTAGTACAGAACCCAGCCAGAGAGATGGCAGAAAAATAGGAAAGTTTACACAAGGTGAAATATGGTTCTATCTTACATGCCAGGTGTGCACCAGTTTCTGATAAGAGACTGATGATGCTATGAAGAACAGCCATCCAGTTATATGTTACATGAATGAAGCTTTTTAAATCCTTTGCTGGACTTATGATAACTCATGTCAACTGTTATGAATTATACCAGTGTGCCCAGTTATAGATTTTTAAACTTTATACAGATAAGAAATTGAGTTGCTCTCAAATTCATACATGCTGATTTTTAGTACTAGTACATTCTTTAGGGTGATTATAATAAAGAGCAGTCAAACTTTCCCTTCTCTGCTCTTAGTACATGTATAAATGCTTACTAGTATTATTTTCATACCTAGATAGAGCTACTGCCAAATCAGTTAGCCCTTTGAAAATTAACTTTCTATCAAACATAAAATACTGGGGCTACTTATACACTTGACATATTAAGATCATGATGTTTCAAATTTCTCATCATGATATTACACATTTCAATGTGTGGTGTAGGTTTTAAATCTTCAGAAATTATTTATTTTTTTTATGTACAGTTTAAGCTATATGCAGGAAATATTTTAAAGCAGGGCCTGTGCATTAACTTTTACCTGTACCTGCATGCAGGGGGCACTCTAAATTTTTTCATGCATTCCATATTCCACTTGAACCCCAACTCAAATATTCTAAAAAAATTTAAGATTTGGATACACATATATTTCAGATGTCCTGCCTATTGACTTCTCTACACTACAGTTTTAAGAATCCAATATTGCTCCAAGTAATACATTCTTGCTAGCTTGTAAGCAACACATCAAAAATTCCACTCGTAAATAACTCTTAACTTAAACAAACAGGTGATAGCCAAACAGCATACTGCAAGAAAAAAAGTTCAGTTTATCCACTCACCTTTTTGTCTGTTCCTAGTCTGAAGACGCACAATATACTCTAATAAATATATCCCAAATGGAGAGATGCAGTACAGAACGTCCACTATTTGAGTCTGTTGGCAGTCGTCTGGTAGCTCTCTCTCACCCACGGCTGGATATATACTCTGTGTGATCAACCATGTGGCTCCTTGCCAGCTTCTGTAAACAGTCTGCCAGTCATTACTCCACCCCTTGGACAGGAAACTCAGCGATGACGTCTGCTTTGGAAAATACATTTTAGATAAAATGGAACATTTTTTTTTCCACGTGGACTTAGTTGGTGTTTATTTCTGGATGGATATATCAGTGAGGAGACTGAGTTGTGATGTTATATTGGGACATTTAGTTGCATGATAATTGTTGTTGTTTTTTTGTGCTTAGATTATTTTGCCAGGTAGTTTATTTATGTTTGGAGAGTATGCTTGGGTAACGTTTTCCAGACAATGTGGGCAGAGTTAGAGTAGACACATAGGGAGCACTGCTGGAGGAGGAAGTCCGATTTTTTTTTTAGTTTCATTTTATAATGAGAAATATTTTTTGAATGAACAATAAAATTTAAATGCTCTAGTAAAACATGTCATTTCCTCTAGAAAAGAAAATGGATTATGTAAGCCATAAAAGGATATTTCAGATCGTTTGTGTTACATTCAAAGATACACACTTCCATACTGATAATTAACTACAAAATGTATGTAGGAGTCAACATATTTTTAAGAATCAAAAATTGGTTTAAAAACACAATGGGATGTGTTTTAATGCTATGGATATGACAGCTTGAAGCATTATTTTATTTTATATAAAAAAGTTTTACCTCTCAAAGATAGACAAGTATGGAGATCTAGAGCTTTACGATATATACTTTCCACGAGGTGTGTATTTCTGGTAAAAAAAAAAAGAAAGATTTTCTAAATGCCACACTGAAAATTGAAACTTGTCAACTATGCAGAGGAAACAAATTGCACACATATTTCTTGCTGCTACTGTAGGGGACATTTGGCTGCTTTAATACTTTAAGGAACACATAACTACTTCAATAGAGCCTTTTGCACTTCTTTGACAACTGTAACATGTATTTAGACCTAAAAGATAATAAGTTGAATATATGAATTGCCTTGTGCCATATCTTTTGGGCCTTTTTTAATAACCATTATTTGTATGGGTCATATTATAATACATTGTTGGATAATTTGATTTAAAAAATATCGATGACCCCTTATATTTAATAGCCTAGGGCTCTTTGTTACAAAAAACAGCCGAAAAATGTATTCCTGCAAGTAGAGCTTCTGTGAAAGATCTTTATAAGGAATACAATTTCAGTTAGTTCAACTGTTTTTTACTGAAAAAGAATGAACATATTGTTTTGGTATGTCTTTCAACACTGGTAGACATAACTTAGGCTTAGAGAATGTCAATTGAAGTCACATAAGATGTTACAATAGTATCATGTGTCATGAACTTTCGAGTAGTGAGTGACACAGGGTAAAGGTACACGTGTACCCCAGCGAGGTTATTAACACAGCACTTTTTCTGGTTATATCTACTTTATTTCTCTCTCTCTCTCTCTCTCTCTCTCTCTCTCTCAGTTGTGTTTTTTGTCAACAGATGCATGCATACATATCTTTTCTATGCAGTCTGCACAGCATTTTAAAATTTAGATACACATTTCTGTCAGCTACAATCTATCTTTCACCTTGACATTTTATCTGAGCATGCAGGGGCTCATTTCTGAAACAATTTTTCTACCTAACCAAAAAATGCTTAATCTAGCTTGAAAGTATAAAATTGCATAATTGAGGTATTTGAAATTTGCGAATTATTACCATAGTATGAAGGACACCAGTGTATTTTCTCAGGCTCCAAAATCTAGTCTAAGACCTATCAGGTACTGCTGTTGACTTTGGCAAGGTGGGAAATAGTAAACATAAGGGATATATATAAATCACTTCTGGATAAATAAATCTCTGATCTAGAGCAGCTTGTATACCGATACACACTATTAGGGATAAACAGTCTTTACCGATACACATTGACAAACTGAAAACTTTAAACCAGGCATTTTTGGTGGAGGGTCACCCAAATGTACCCACCCATCCCCCCCCCCCCCTCCCCCCCCCCTGCTTGACACAGTCCATTGATTAACAAACAGGAAGGAGTGAAACTGAGCAGCATAATTAGTTCAAGTCTATACTGGTACATTAAAGACCTCTCAAAGCATACCGATACATATCGTATTCACTTATGATGTGAATATGACCTGTATTCAAAATATGCTGTGTTCATTCTATCATATCAGATGAACATGACACTGAGGCCAAGATCAAACCAAAAGGTGATTAGATATTGAGAGGGGGGGGAGTATGGGATGTCAACATTTTTTTCGGCAAGGACAGTCATAATATTGGCATAATGATAAAGGTATCTTCCAAGAAAATTCTGTATTCTGGAAGGCCCCACATACCAGATTTATCTACATTTGTTTAAATAGTAAAACCTATATAGTCATCACTTTTATGTGGTGCAGTTTATAAAAAGTATGATTTTGGAAAATGAATCTGCATATGCAAAGTCATATACGTAGCTAGAGATTATGTGAAACTGATAATAAGAATTTTGCATAATGCTGATTACTGTTGAAATCACAATCAAAAGCTTCAAAAACTAAATGCCAGAAAGCAAAACTGATTCAGTCTGCATAGTATAGCCTTGAATCTCTTGATTTAAAAGATAATATAATTCAAATGTAGGAAAATTAAAGTAAACATTTTAACTGACCACTAATGGAATGAAGTTGATTTGTGAATCGTGTAATTCATGGCTGTAGATAAAGGAAGTGATTTTAGCCCCTGTGTGTTGATTTGCCCTCCACTTGCACCAACAACAATCCCCGCAAAAAAGATGTTTCAGTTTATCTCCCAGCCCCCACCTGTAAGACATGGAGCACAACAAACTTCCTTAAGTAACCAACAACAAAACCTCTCTGACGTCGTCAAAGTCTGACCATTTTCAGTTTTGGTAGAATCTTGACAGGAGTGGAATTACCTCATGGATGGGTTTCAGATGTGAGGAAGAAACTTGAGGTAGAACGTTGAGTAAAATCACGTGTGTGGAGTGTAACGGCCAACGTGGTTGCATACCATACACGACCTTACACGTGCTCTCTTTTTTTCCCATTTTGTTTTTACAAAGATTATATCTTTCCTCGTTGGTTGCAGAGCTTTTGAACTGTTTTGGCTTGTTTCTAGCTGTGCAAATAATTGAATAAAAAAGCACCTTAACATAAACATGGCCGTATACTGGTCTGTACATGTATATGTATAGGCAAGTTTGAAATTTCTGATTTGCGTAACAAAGCCGTAGGTGTTTTACCTTTAGAATAAATAAAGTCATGTAAAATAATAGTAATACAAACATGGTATTTATAACTGTTCAATAATATATACATATAATTATGTTATTAGGAGACTTACTATATAACAGTTAGGGAACATGAATTAGAAGTATAAATGCATTATTATTATTATTAGTAGTAGTAGTAGTAGTAGTAGTAGTAGTAGTAGTAGTTGCTGTTTTAAATCTGCACATACACTGTTACATTTTAATGTCTGGTTAAGTTTCAATCCATGTAACTTAGGAATACTGACAACATGTTCAGGCATAGATGACTTAATTAATATGCATGTATAGATCAACAAAAGTTTCTTTATGACCGTGTAGGAACTTTGGTATGCATAATTCTCCCACTCCATTGTTGAATTAGTGGTCATAGTCTGACGGCCGTCCGTCTGCTCCTAAAATCCTCGTCATAATTTCATGTCTCAGGGTGTTATCACAGATGATCAAAACCACAAAATGTTGGCTAGTTCTGCGGCTGGCGAAGGCAGGAGAGACTGGGACGAGGAACGGACAAGGTAGAGGCTTTGTGGTCGATGGAATAGCTGTGGTTATTGGCAATGTTTGTGATGTGCAGGGTGGCGTTCTTTGATGCCATGCTTGTGGTCTGAGGGTCAGGTTGGTATTACGGCTACTGAATAAATATAACAAGGTGGTGATAGCTCTGTCATGTAACTATGTGGTGAAGATGGGCTTTACTGCTGAAAAAGAGGAACAAATGTAAAAAAGAAAAAGAAATTACAATAAATTAAAAGAAAATTAACAAAAAGGCACAGCCCTGAGGTGATCTGAATTGAAAACAAAAAATAAATTATAGCCTGGGCAGAGTAACTATGTTATTNAGAGATAGGTTCATAGTTATTCTTGAACTTGAATATGAAGTCATATACTGGCAATTTACTGTGACCTTGAAATTGACCCTTGACCTACCTTACGAAGAACTTAAATTTGATTGTACCATATATGTTTTTTGCAATAGTTTAAAAATTCTTGTTGATTGCATTTTTACAGCTTGTCAAGCACAAAACTGGTGGCTGTGTCCCTTATTTTGTGTATGTGGGGGTCTATACGAATGCGCTTGCTCCAGCTGGTGGTACAATATTCGGAGGCGGTATCGCCTCTCTGATCCTCTAGTTATATATTTAACAGTCATATCCAAATCATGAAGACCTTTTTTATCCACTGAAAAAAAAATTACATAAATATTTTGCCTTGTAATGAAATTATGGGCTGATAGGTTGAATTTTCCCATATTATGTCAACAAGAATTAATGAGAGGGTTATGTTTTTGGTTATTTTGTACATGTTACAGTACACTGAGTGTGTCTTTAATGATGTGTGAAAATGACATTTGATATTTGGCTTCCTTGTTATCATTACAAATAAGATTTACAGAGCTGGGGATCTTCATTTTGTCAAGTTGCCTATATACACTGTTATGTACACTCCCTTCAATGAAAGCTAAGGCTTACAGACAGGAACTATTCCACGATTTACATTTACCTCCTCCCTATGAGAAAAAAAAACTCTGGCTTTGATAAGGATCAATGTTTTTTTTTAATTTGAATAAATTTTATAGTTTAAATATTATATAAGAATCTTTTTTTGAAAAATAAATAGGAACCCAGTACATTACACATGGTTTTTACTATTTATTACAGTAATTATAAGAATTGTCATGGAAATTACTTCAATATATCACATGTAAATTAATGAACAGAATAATGAATAGAAAAATAATTAGAGTAAATTTCAAAAAAGCTTGATTCACATGAAATTTGATCTAGCTTATTTAATGACCATCTCTCCTCTCCCATTTTCCCATGGCCCCACCCCACTTCAAATTATCAAAAAAAAAAAAGGACTTAAAACTTTAAATGAGAAACACTAATTACATTAAATGCATTTTTGGACCAGACAGTTTAGAGTACTAGATTATTGGAGGATATGGGGAAGATCCTGCTGGCATGGGCCCGCTGGCACATGAAGCTCAGTCCAGGAAACAGTTGCTAAAAGACTTGACCAGGTTCCAGTTTACCTGGCAACAAGGTCATATAATGGGCCGGGGGGGGGGGGGGGGGGGGTCATTGCAGTGACTGTGATATTGTAGGTACAATCCTTGGTAGTGAACTGTGTCCTGGTATTTGATAGGATAGGTCCATTCACCTGTACTTCTTTCCTTTACATGTGTGCATGTTGTTGCGTGAGATATTTTCATCATCATCTACTATTCTGCCCACCTGTCCTTAAATTCCACACCATTAGTTCATTTTTTTTTTTTTTTTTTTTTGAAAAAGTGGACTTTTTACCCTTTAAGTTGAATCCACTTGATAAATGACACACATAGAACCTAGATTGAATTTTGATTCAGAGAGAACTATTTTCCAGCCAAAAGAGCTGCACTTTCAAACTCTCCATCCCTTGCATGCAGACATAAACTATGTCATTATTTGTGATGAGTGAATGTTGCCAGCCCAGCAGAAATCCACCTGTAGTGAGTGAATGTTTTGTTTTTTTTTTTTTTAAATCTGTGTAGAAGTGGTTTGTGTAGAAGGCAACTGGATAATTACCACAACCTAGAGAAAATATTAAATACAAACTGCAGAGCCCTTTTTATAGTTTCAACTCAGTAAATTCACTCAGGAAAACCTCTTTCACTTTGTCTTTGATATTTTTTATTTAATTTTCTTTTGCCAGGGTATACTATTTGTATTATTTAGTTCCCAACATGTGCCTGCTACATGTATATGTACTCTAAGGATTTGGGAACTGTTTTAGTTATTTTATAATGATGAACCTGTTTTTGGACTTAGGTTGCTTGCAGGACACTTTGTTTATAAAGGTTAATTCAATGTAAAACAGTCCAGGATGGTTGGTGAATATTTCCTAGAAACAGCCAGGAAAGAGAAGATTGGTACCTTTCTATTCTGACTCCAAGTTGTTGGAAAATTATCTGGTTAGTAGATCAGTATGTATGCCTGCAGGAAATTGCTGATAACTGGACAATTGATATTTAATTTCATTACTGAAGTGATTTTCTAACAACGTCCATAAAATGGATCGGTTTGAATGTCCTGTTAATTGGAAACAAGTGGAATTTGATATATAATCTTACCTTAGATCTGGACAACTACATAAAGAAAATGGGAGAACAAAGTACTATTACTTTTAGCTTAATACAATCTGGTCTAAAACACCTTAATCGGTGATTTAGTAAATTTATGTTGTACATGCAAATTCTTAAGTATGGTTACACGTACTGATGTTAGACATACATTTTATTTGTAAGGTGGAAATGTTGAGTGATCTTCCACCTTCAACCATTTTGGTTTTAAATTTTAAGAAATTATATAAGGGATGTTTGGGTATATAAGTGTGTGGATTGTGTAGAAAAAGATAACCACTGTGTGTATAATAGAAAAATATACCACTTTGCCCATTATGTGTTAGATGGAAATGTTGAATCATCTTATTTTAGTTTCAAATTTGGACAAAAAAATACACATGGGAATTTTGCTTGAATGAATATTTCACTTTTAAAATGTTCACATGTTAGAAAAAAAGAACTTTTTATAAAAAGGAAATGTTGAATTCCTTTACCACAACATTCTAATCAGGCCAGACTTATGAACCAATCATATTAGTTCAGTATTAACAGATGACAGAAAAAAGTCCTGACCTAATACCCCAATACCTTCAGTGGTAGTCGCATTGCCAGAATATTTTAGTCAGCTACTGTAAGATTAGTCAGAATTACTCATTTTTAAGGCCAATTTTTATTACCTTATCACATGTGTAGTTACCACTAAGTGGGGTAAAGAAATTACTGTTAATGTTAATTAACTGACAGGAATAGAGGAAGAAATATTGGCAAGAAATGGTCTTTGAATTGGATTTTGATCTTGTTTTCTACATAAATATACTTTTTTATTCTAGTCAAATTCCCTGGCCCTTGTTCAGTCATTCTAAATATGTTAACCAAAGGCATATTTTAATATTATTCATCTTTTTTTATTTTGGCATCTCATATTAATTCCTTACCCTCTTTCTTGATTTAAGGCTTCTATTAAGAAATTCTTCATCAAGTGAGATACTGGTAGCATACAAAACCTATCAATGCAAACTGCCACTTCCCTATTTTGATACCAAAAATTTACCCCAATGTCTTAACAGACTAAGTAAATAAGATATTTGAATTGGTAAGAAGAGTTTTTTTTTTCTTGTTCAGAATGCTTTTGTTGGCCTCATGGGCTAAATATTGTACTTACACCTACTTATGATATTATAAATGTATTATTTATACAGATTTCTAGCATTTCTTTTTATTTTACGTATCTATTTTTAAAAAATTCTCTCTCATTGACTACACACAGCCAAATACAGCTGTTACATTTGATAATGTCCTGTACTATTAGTCATAATTGTCCAAATTTTTAATGGTTGTGTTTTTCAGCCTCTGCCACCTTATTTTTAGCTGACCTTTTACGTTTAAAGAGAAAGGTTAAGATTTCACAGATGTTGGCCTCAGTATTTTATTGTTTGATGTGCTGTAATATCTTACTCACCGTTGAAGAGATTTTAATTGGACCCAATTAAGTTCAGTTCATAATATTTCTGAATAATGGAATTTTACATCATTTATGAGACACCCACATGTGCAGTTGATATTTGTTTGTCACCGTTAATTTTGCCAAAATTTAAACTTACTCATAAAAGAAAAGATATTATTTAAACATTCTGTGTGCTTTTCTGGACATCGACCAGATTTTCTGGGGAGGAAAATTCCTAAACTACGTAGCACTAATGAGTGGCCAGTGGGCGAGGCTACAAACAGTTTGATTTATTGATGGAAGTCATATCTAAATTCTGTAGGAATTTAGGCATAAACACATTGTTTAATGTCTACATACATGTCATCCTTTTTAAGTTTGCTCATCCTCGGATGTAAGCAGTAAAGGAAGTTTAGTTTTATGATAGATTTTTTACTCCGCCCTGGAACTACGCAAACCAAATGTTGCATGATGGTGGTGGGAGAGTTGCAAAGGAACACAAAATCTTTCTGCTTCCTGCTCTTTCTTTTTGAATGAAAACTGTCCAGTATCCAGGCAAATATCTGTAAATTTTCACAGTATCATATTTCTATAATGGTATCTGAGCCTTGTTAGTAGTAGCATGAAATACATGATGAGCAGTTTTCAATTGCATCATTGACAAATTTATGGCATTTACCCACAATCACTCTAATTCCACTTTTTTCTTTTAAAATAAGCAGAATAAATGGTTACATGCATTCCTCACACTGGGTACATTCCTTTTAAGGAATAACAATTTCCTTATTAATAGGCTGTTGTATTTATCCCCCCCCCCCCCAGAGCCCCATATAGAGCTGAGCATCTTTTGTACTTGCATTTTTCAAGCTATATTATTTTTTTCTTAAGTTCCATTTCTGCTTGTTTAACAAGGATGAAACATACTTTTAAGCAGTAAGCACTGAGTCTGTCTACTTATCCAATACCTGTAGATTATAATTAGCCCAAAGACTGAGAAAATCATGTAATATATTAAGTAATATCTAATCACACAAAGGATCCATTCCATTAGCAAGATCTGAGAGACCTTTAAGAATATTAGGGCCCAATGACAAATATACGAGAAAAAGTCCCACAATACTCCAGTAGAGGAGCCCCCTTACTTGTGCTATATTTGCTCCTTATAATAACAGATTTAAGGTTTAAAAAAAAAAAAAAAAAAAAAAAAACTAAGGGCTAGTTGGTGTATATTCAGTATGGATATGAATTTAGTACATGGCACCAAAATATGGACACAGTAAAGTCTTTTTTCAGTTTTTATCCTGGTGTATTTTAGAACAACCAGTACAAATCGTGAAAGGTCATGAAATTGGTAGCTTCGGCCTCAGTGAGTCAGAGATCCAAAAATGTAATGAAATTACAACATGTAGTCCATGTACTAGGGTGAAGCTTCTGTTTTAAATGTGTGTGTTTTGGAAAGAGGCGAGTGAGTCACCAGCACAGAGCAGGTAGATACGGGAGTACTAGAACTCTGGAAGAGTATTTTGGAGGTTGATACCCTTAGAGGTGTGGGATTTAAATCACTGGTCCATTTTTAGATTTAATTACTTTTCCTCCAAAGTCACAGGAAGTTATTTTTTATGGTTTAAGGTAATGTTGATGATGGATATGCATAAGCTCCACTTGGTTGATATACAGAATCATTTGTGCATACAATTGTAAAAAAACATACATCAAAGACAGTGCAATTTTTTATGATTATTATGTGTATGTCATTGATCAATGTTGGAGTGTATGATGAACAACCTAAACCCCTGAAATTAATGTGCATATAATAATAATAATAATAATAANCAGAATCATTTGTGCATACAATTGTAAAAAACATACATCAAAGACAGTGCAATTTTTTATGATTATTATGTGTATGTCATTGATCAATGTTGGAGTGTATGATGAACAACCTAAACCCCTGAAATTAATGTGCATATAATAATAATAATAATAATAATAATAATAATAATAATAATAATTTTTATAAGTAATGAAAATATTCATTTAGAGTTAGTTAATATAATGCGTGAAGCATGAATATTGTTGTTGTAAATGGTTAAAATATGTGATACAGTTCAGATACTGTTGCCTCATAATAAATGAACAGAGTATTGAATTGCAATTTCTTTGATTTCAATTAAGATATATTTGGTTTGATATAGTTCTAGACTTGCCATAGTAAAATATTACAAGAATTCTTTTCAGTAGAACTGTATGAATGCCATAAACCATCCACTATATGTATATGAAATTTTTCATGTTTTGTTATCATCTTATTCTATTTTAATTCATCAACTTTTTTAATCATTTGATTGCTTTTCATGTTGCAGCATGTCTAAATGTCAAACTGGCAATGTTTCAAATGGATTTATTTTTCATAATGTTAATATTAAAGATTTGTCTGTTCATTTCAGCTGGTGACCCCCAAATTTCCTGTGGTAGTAAAAATAGGACATGCTCACCAAGGAGTAGGGAAAGTAAGTACTGAGTTTGAATATTTACACTGTAGAATTTGATATTCATGTGCATATTTTTTCTGTAACTAATATATTTTAATCTTAGAAGAATTATATAGAAAGACAGAGAGAGAGAACAGAACTTTTTGTTAAGAAATGTAGTTGTAAGATGCAGATTTTGCAAAAAAAAAGATATGTCTTATACAGGGTACATACATGATACATTGTATATTTGACTAATTTGTAAAAAAATTGATGAACAAGTCATAGATGAAAAATTTACTATTATTCATTAATCAAGACTATTAAACTTATACCTTTTTTCTCAAGTTCCTGTTTAATTTGTAAAAAGTGTCATGTTTTTATTTGAAATTACATATTACTGTTATCATTAATTTTCAGACCAAACTTGAAAGTCAGTAAACCAAAAAATATTAAATTAGTTGAATTTCTTTATTTAAACAAAGAAAGTAGATGGGAATTAAACTTCCTTGTTTTACTTAAACATGTCCTGTTATTTTAGACTGAATTTGAAAATCATTAGCGATCTTAACTTCCTTGTTTTAAGTGAACACCTGTTGTTATAGATTAAATGTGAAAATCACTATGACTACCAAGATGTGGCTAGTGTGGTAGCTGTCACCAACTGTTACTCCACCACCGAGCCCTACATAGATGGCAAATATGACATCCATGTACAGAAAATAGGAAATAATTACAAGGCATACATGTGAGGATGCCCTTTCTTTTCTCTCTATTTAATCTAGACTAGCTCTGTTACATCTTTTTTATCCTGTAAAACTTGTTGACGTCTCTAGTTCAGACTTTATTTTTAATGAATTAAAATTTCAAAAAGTTCACATGAGTTGTACCTACTAGAACTACAGTAGTAAGTTGTAAATTTTTCATATGATATGAAGTGATAAAATAGAATATGGATGGGAAGGATATTATGGAGGGGTACATGTGCAGACTTATATACATTTACATTAGATTTGACTTAATGTATATGAAACTGAAAATGACCAAATGTATTTAAAAGTTTTTATAAATAAAAATAAATTTAGTAACAATTGTTTTATTAAGTTTTATATAATAATATTATCTCATCTACATGTATGTCACTGTTGTTGTTGTATCCAGGAGGAAGTCTATCTCAGGTAACTGGAAAGCCAACACAGGTTCAGCCATGCTGGAACAGATTGCCATGAATGACAAGTAAGTTGAAGTCCATCTGATAAAACTCTCTAACTTATATAAAATAATTGGTCCAGTTCTGAAAGGCAGAGTTTGGTAAACAATTTTGTTTAGGCTCTTTTCACATCAACCTGTACATTAATACTTTATCAATACAGGTTGTACTGGCAAATTGCGATAGAGGAGATTGAAATGGAGAAGATTGCCATTGTTTCAGAGATTGTGATATATAGTATTCTACAATCAACCCCATATTAGGACAGCCTTATTAGTGAACTGTGGCTAATTGATCAGTTTGATATATGTCCATATGTGTTATTAGGTTCAAACTATGGGTGGATGAATGCAGCCAGTTATTTGGAGGTTTGGACATCCTAGCCGTGGAAGGAATTCAGGGCAAAGATGGGAAAGAATACATAATTGAGGTAGGTATTGATATTATCATAGAGGTAAGTTTCGATAGGACAGACCAGCATTTGGGTTGATAACTAGGCATAGTTTAACTCAAATTCGAAAGGGTGACTGGGCAAAACCTGAAACAGTAGTATAATCAGAGATGTGAGAGGCAATTAATACAAAGTGATTTGGTAAAAACGTCATTTCTAAAGGGACTGGATGGCATTAGACATATCGACCCAGCATGTTTAGAAAGGATTTACATTTCTACCATGATCTTTAGAGACAAGAAAAATGTATAAATTTCACTGAACATGTGATTTATTATTATTTTAAGGTGAATGATTCTTCCATGAACCTGCTTGGCGAGTCCCAAGAGGAGGATAGAAAACTCATTGCTGACCTAGTTCTCCAAAAGCTGCAAATTCATTGTCGGCCAGTGAACAATTCTGTGCATCGAACCCCCAGCACCAGTGCCCTCTATCATTATGCTATCAATGGGAAACCTGACGTCAGCCCGCCAAAGCCTAGCCCAGCGCAAGTGCCACAATCTCTGCAACAGCAACAACACCAGCAACAACAATCCATGCAACAACAGCAACAAATGCAGCAACAGCAACAGATGCAGCAACAACATCAGCCAAGGTAAATTTTATGAAAATTGTCTGCATCATTCTTTTGTCTTTACTGCTCAGAAGGTGTTTTTATATACAAAAATTGTAATAAAATTTGAATAACAAAATTTATTCTTATTTCTACAATGAAGTATTTGTGATATATTTTAATATTATAAAAATGATATATTGGAATAAGTGTTATTATGCCTTCTTAATGCCATTAAAATAGAATGCATAAAAGATAAATCTGTAAAAATGAATGACTGTTAAGTGTTTAGTGACAGTACCCTGAGTTTCACATCTTCAGTATAGTAAATGAGGTTTCAGAGTTTCCAGAAAGTTTTGAAACCCAGGGCAATCAGTTGGGAATATGTACAACAATTCAGTAAAGATAAAAACTGACAAGAATTAACATTCTTGGTGTAAAAAGTAGATGTGTATTGAATGAATCATTTCACACCCCCATTTCAGACCCCCACCTCCACAGCCACCCCAGGGACAGACACCCCACCCCCACCCCCAGGCCATGGCCAACAACCAGAGACCCAAGATGACAGAGGAAGAAGTCCTCAGAGATTTGGAGGACACTGATGACACCATGAAGAATCTAAGAAAAACCTTTGCTGGCATATTTGGAGAAATGTAATGTAATTTTTACGTCTAAGTTAATATGTAATCCATTCAATATGTGTATCTGTATTATGAAACTGTAAATATCATGTGACTTTAACATATAAAATAAGGATCATACTGTATATCAATACAGAAATAAAAATTATCGCTTGCATAAACGTTAATGTTTTAAGATCAATTGATAAATGTGAATTAATTTGAATATATTGTACATATTAAAGCATAAAGATTATACATATAAAGGGATATGACATAGTGATATAATACTGATGACACATTTTTGTCTAGATTCCCATAGCGTGTTTCATAAACTCTGAAGTATTGCAGTATGCATGCTTTATTTATGAAACTGTCGAGAGAGAGTATTTTTCTCTGTTGGGTAAGGCTAATGTCACTAGGAGCAATGTATCACTTTCTGTGATGTTGATAAATGATAACTGAAAGACAAATTTCATGAAGAGAAAAGTGAAAATCAAAAATAATGATGTCATTTAGTCGAAGCTCTCAAAGCCTCCACTGATGATGAACCAACTTCCTAGGTCAATATTTATCAAACAATGCTGTCGTCTAAACTGAAGGAGATAAATGGATTTCCAACAATGATAAATGGAAGGAAAATTTATGGCTTGACAACACGCATTGCTATCAGAACCAAAACAGACATAAATATCTGTGGCAGTATTAGTAATGTATAGTTCATAGTAATTATGGCTCTCATCAGATTCCATTGGGGTTTTTGACATGCAAAATAATGGAAGGACTAACATATATATAACCATGATATACAGAAGCTGATGGCAAACCTTTAAAGGCATAATAATTTTGTTTATTGAGGAAAACTGCAGTGTTTTGAGGTAAGAGTTTGAACTACATGTGGCACTTTTTAATTCTGTCAACAGCTATAAGTATATGGTAATAGGCATAGTCTCCATTTTTATATGTACGAACGTGTATGGTGTTTTGCCATCTTTACGTAGCATAATTGTTAGTTGTGGAAATTATTAGATTTGAAAAATGTAGATTTCAGATAAGTGTCTTTTTTTAGAGTTCATATATGAACATCATTGCTTCTGAACTGCAAAAAGCTGTAAAATGCTATAAATTTGTAAAAGTACTGAAGTAACACAAATGCAGAGTTTTAAATTAGATGAAATAACCATAAACCATACATACCTTTTGTAGAAGATAGTATTACAGATATATATGTTAGCCGTAAAAATATAGTTATGTATGTATGTATTCATATGTACGTGTTCAAATGGGGGGATGGGTTATTCCTGTACATGTTCTGTAAAGACTGCTGCTTTCATGTTATTCATTGCACATTTTAACATGTAGATTTAGATGGACTGGTAGGTTTGTTTGTGGAAAGTTATCTTCCATCTTCCTGCAGTGTCTGTTTCTCTTCGTCATCGTGTCATGTCATTGTCAGAATAATTGCTGCTACATTCAGTTTTCCAGAGCAAAGGCATTCATTGAGTAAAAGATACTGGGTTATGTTAGACGTAAGCTTGTCAATGAAAAAATTGGAAACTGTAAATTAATCTGAAATTAGCCTAAATCAGTTTTAAAACAGGAATAAACTTGTTCAAATGATTTTACATTGGAAATTAGCTTGAAACTGAATTTAAACCTTTTTTGATCAGAAATTTGGCTGAAAAAATTCAAAATGACTCTATGCTAGGAATTGGCCAGAAACAGGGTAACCCAGCCCCTTCCTCTGCAGGCCCGTAGCCAGCAATTTTAAATTTTTTTAAAAGGGGGGTTCTTTTTCTGAAAAAGTGGACCTTTTCCCCATAAAAACTTCATGTAACAAGATCAAATTTAACCCAGAGTGGACCTTTTCCCAGCAAAACGGGCGGTTCTTTCAAACCCCCCGAACCCCCCCTGGCTACAGGCCTGCTCTGGATGGGCTCTTGGATTGATTTAGATTAGGAGTAAGTTAAAAGCCAGACACACCATTTTATGTTTTTAAATTAAGAGTAATTTAAAAGCCAGACACATCATTCTTTCTATTATGTCAATTGGTGTCTTCATTTAAAGGGGTCATTATCTTACTGTACTTTGTTGGCAGTAAAACTCTCTGGGACATTCTGGTAAAAATAGATAACAGTTGATATATATGGTTAAACATAAGAAGCTAGCGATAACCTAATTATAAAATATTACTTTCCTGGACCTGCCAGTTCTTCCATCTCACAATTTAAGTAGTGCCATTACCCTATATTAAGCTATATGTGCACCAAGTTTAGAAAAGTGGCCATCATCTATGCATTAAGCTCTAATTTACACCAAAATGTGTGGTTTAAAGAAAAAAATGGCAGTGCTCATTTACAAAAAAGCTATGTCATCTTCAGAAAGATGTAAACTTTTCTCCTTTATAATTTAAGGTAACTTTTTGTGATAAAGTATATTACACACATATCGTATATTTCCTTAATGTGAAGCCAAGCATATTTTATTTCACTTCATTGTGTGTAGGTTAGTCATCTGGTCTTGTTTCACAATAAGTCTTCTGTAGATCTGTAACTGGTTTTACAATTATGTCCAGTTTAGGTCCAATAACAGATTTAAAAACTATATCTAATATATTTAATAATTATGATCATTGCTATATTGATTTCTTACACTAAATGGGATTTTCTCATTTTTTGTAGAGTGAGAAACCTGCATACATTAATCCACGCTCTGGAATCTGTCCAGAAACCTCGCAATCCCCATAATAGCTAGCTAAGGTAATGAGACCTACAGTCTCTTTGGCTCAGTAATCTCGACTTAGACCCTTTCCTCATCGAGTGGCATACGGAACTGGACTGGTCCATTTTGAGAGATAGACAACTTCATTGACTGGCTATTTTGCAAGAAAGTCGACTTAACAGAACCCTAAACTCGACTCTGCCAATTAATTTACTTAAATATACAACTGGAGGCGAGCGTTTGTCGAGTCTGCGAAGGGCAATAAAGCCCTCTGTATCGTAATTATAGGCAAGGGCACGACGAAGTGGACCGGTACAGTTATGTGTACTGCTCGATGTGACAAGGGTCTGGTTTAAGTCACGTTGGAGCCAATTTATAGTCAGTTTAAGGCATCCACATTAAGAATTCCCTGGTTCGGTAGTGTTGATTTTATTGCGCCAGACTTAAGAAGTACTGTGACTTTTGCTGTTCACTATAATCGTGGTTGAATGGAATAATTACGATAACTTGCTTGGAAAACATGCTGTGGGCCCACCAGATAAATTACAATCAACACTTGAATCAGAATCTTCATAATGTGCATGCATTAAAATGACTCCATATCGTTTAAGAATTATTTTTTGTCCAATTTCAACAGAGCTAATGCCTCACATTTTTGTTGCAAACATGGATGGAGTTTTTGTCTTGTTGTCGAGGTTATGGTTTTGTTGCAGGATTCTTTGAAATAAGAAGTGCACATTTTGCTGCTGAATGCTTGTTGTATTGAATATGATTCTGTCGTTTTGGTGATTATAAATAACTTGGCAACAACAAACTTTTTTTTGAAAATCTCTCAATAATGAGATAAAAGTCTACTCTCTTGGTGTAATGCGAGGGATATTATATCGTATCAAATGTAATATGTTAATAAGAGTTAATTTATTAGAAAAAGAGAGAGAAGCGATGTCATACTATTACATGTACAAATAATGTGTTTTGAATTAAAATTGACACTATTTATTTGCATACGTGCTTGTGGAAATAAAATATTATTTATGTTCCAAATTTTCACTTGGTGTTTTTTCTTTCTTTATTGCTCTGTGGTTTTAAAGAAATTATAAGATATTCCAGACGCTTGTTTCTTGTAATTGTTAATTTGGAGTGACAGTGTATGAAGTTTGTTTTCATTGAAGAAAGGTCTCTTCTTTTGAAACCAATCTTACCATAGGCAACAGGCGTCCAAAATGTTTACGTTGCCATAATAGGTACTTCTCGTGCATGTATGTGTGCTTATATGTTTTCCTGATAACTTTCAAATTAAATAAAACTTTGTTCAATATTATTTTCAAAGGGGACAATAAAATTCTTATTTGAAATTAAAAGCACATATTTCAGAGATATGATGACTTAGTAGGTATAATTTTGTTGGCAATTTTCAGTGTGGAAAGTGCTATTTGCACGCCAGCGCATTTGGTGAGCGTAACATTCAATCATTCTCATGCCACCCCATAGATTTTAACTACCAATTACGGTTATATTAAGATCCAATTACATTATTCAAATGTTTTGAAATAAAACGTTGCTGAGGGAACGCAGAATTTGCTGATTTTCATTCCTGTTTTTTACCGGAAGTACCTATTTTAGCATAGCACATGTTGGGGGCATGATCAGATGAAACTTGTTGTCTGCGATTTAAAAAGCCTTCAGGACATGCATGTCTAGAGCGCATTTTACCCTTTTTAAAGCAAATAATTAATTTCCTTGGATATTTTAGCAATATTCGTTCTATCACTAAGCTACTTCCAATCCAAAATTTGATGGAAGTGCAATCCATAAACCCGTTTTCGAGTTTTGATATCTAAATGTTACCGTTTATTTTATATTACACATAGGCTTTTTAATAGGCTACCGAAATAATCTGTTTAGTGACTTACTGAACGGGAATAGTGAGATAAAACCATTTAATAAATTTCTTCGATTTTAATGATCTTCTCTGCATATTGATTTTAATTGAAACTGAAGGAAAATTAACTAAATATCTTTATGTACAAAGATCCTGCAAATGCTTCACACATATTTTAATAAAAAAAGATTCCATAGTTCTAATTGTCGTTAATGGATGCACGGCGTTTTGGAAATTGAAGGACTTTCAGTATCCATATCAAAGTCATTTGTCCTTTGTAGATAAAATTTATAAATTGCATTCAAATCGACAGCAAGTTAAAATTAAGATCTCTCGGTCCATATTTCCTGAGCACAATAAACCAACGATTGCAACAGAGGCGATCTCTTTGACCCGTTCGTCCAGGTGGCGCAGAGTGTCTTGCAGGGAAAAAAGAACTCGGTCAGAAGAACAGTGGACTACGTTGGAACAGGCAGGAACCGCCACACATATCGTCCCGTGGATAACTCTGAAGTTTGAGTCAAACTAAATTTTATTTTATGCCATACTGACATTTTTAATCGCTGGAGTCCAAACATAACCGTTTCCTTTTTGTTTCTTAACATTTGACCACGCCAGCGCTTATTAAAAGTGGAAATCCCTCTTTTCTGCCTTACATCCAGTATTTAAATAGACCCGTCCAAGCTTTGTTTCTGAGCGTGGTGGGAGTGGAGTGAAACAAGACAAACTGCCTAAATACTAAACATACTCGTACATATATTTCAACTTTTACTGATTCATTTTAAACATTTTAAAAAATCAAGAAGAGTGATATTCTAGAGATATTCTAGTTCCTGCTTGTCTTTTGGCCGCCTTTTTATATATTATTCAAATTTCACTGCCAATTCTTTGCGCGACAATGTATCTGTTGTGAGTGATTTGTGTAATATTTCAGGCACGTCGAGGTTTGGTTTCATTTTACTAAAAGTATCTAAATTAAATTTTCAAGCAGTCCAAATCACATTTTTTTTTTCTAAAAGGTATGCAGACCGCTGTTACAATTTCATGATAGAAACGGGTTGTCGACATTCTATGTCTTAGTAAAATTCATTTTTAGTGAATTCTCACCATTTTTGGAATTAGACCAGCCGCAAGATTGTACAGCAAGGCAACAAGCGATGACTTTATAGACTATAAAAATTTATTTGTGTTTTATAAATAAAGCACACCCTTTCATTAATCTCTTTCATTTACATGATTGTGCATATTACAGATAAATTAAAAATTAGATTTATATATCGACAACATTTTTCCTATCTCTCTTTTTTTTTTTATATGCAGTTTTCAAGCGACTTCATCTCAGTGTTATATTGCTAATATTATTATCATGCCATTCACAGGGCACATTTTCAAAATGAAGCGATCACAGGATAATTCCATTTTTACCCCCTATCATTTTTTTCTAACTAAAGCATTCTACGAGATTGTTGTCAAATTTTGATAATTGAATTGCAAAGTCCCATTTGAGTATTCTTGTATTCTTTATGTGTAATTTGTGGAGTGAAAAAAGTGTTAAAATGAAAGATGTCTATAACAATACATTGATAGAAAACTGTTCGTTTTTTACATATTTGTGTATGAGTTCAGTTATTTTTTCACAAAAGATGGTTCACGTATCTTGTTGAATATCAAAAAGAATTCTTCTACATGAATAGGCAAAAAAATTGTTGCATTTACATACTAGTAACAAAGGCGTCCATCCATATATTTATACCTTTAAAGAAGACCAAAATGGGTTCCGTTTATTATAAAACTAGGACATATCCTAAAGAACTTATTTTGCGAAATAGGTCATGGATTTTTCTGGAAATTGAAATAGTAATGAGAACGTTATAGATGGCGAGCAAAATTTCTGTGCAGAGTGGTTTGGTTGTAGTTATTTCACAATATAATACTGTTTAGATATTTTTCTTATCACAAGTAATTCTATTCTGTGAAACATATAAAACGATCCTCGGAGAACAGTGGCCTTACTTGTAATACAAACTGCTGTAGACTGCTTTCCAGCGTTACTCTATTGTTCGTGTATCCAGTATACGTCTACATCGTGTTATGCGAACCGTTTTCATGCGTCTATAGGGAATCACATTCTATACACATTTTAGATGACTTTTAACTCTAAATTCGGCAGCGAGCGCGTTCACGGAGCCAAAGTGTTTCAATACAGCAAAAATAGTCGGCATACACTCTCGAAATGACTTTATAATTGAGTTTTCTCCATTTGCCGTTATTAAAACATCTTAATGGTCGACACTTCACTGTCTCTCTCACGCTGTCCGCCAAGCGCTCGATATAATTCTGATTTATTCCACTACTGCACATAGCACATTTAACAAGATATTCCGTTCCAAACTGGTAACTCAGGTCGTATTTACACTTAGGCTGGGACGGCCTAGCTTAGTACTGTGCAAATTATCTCTGGAGATTGTGTGATGAAGATTTCAAGCCATTTCAAACGCTGAGAACGGGTGGGCAGTAAAGTTTAAATCCAACAGCATAAATAGAGGCAATGGAGGAATTAGATCGGCTTTCTTCAATTTAAAATTGTTATTTTTGCAGAGAGAGAGAGAGAAAGAGAGAGAGAGAGAGAGAGAGATAGAGAGAGAGAGTACTGTAAGCCATCAAAAATGGCTGGGGTTCTACGGGTGCATTTCCAGCAAGCTGTTGACAGTTAACCATCGTATCCTTTCTGAAAGACACGCTTTTACGAACATCTACTCCTTCCATTTCCGACGCTCGATTGACTCCCAACGGCAAGAAATTGGAATCGCATGTATCGCTTAGATAGCACGGTGCTGACTAAAGCCGTTATGCTTGAAATGTTACTGTAACCTAACTTTAAGAATATGTACCTAGACATATCTTTCCAATCACACGACACTGGATCTCCAAACATAACTCCCGATCGTCTTTGGTATATTGCAGATAATTCCTTAAAGCAATAATAACTCTTCGTTTCGGCCAAAAAATGAATTTTCCTGGAGTAAACAACAATTTTCCCATACTTACCAATGGTTAATGAATCCATTTTTACATTCAAAGTCAGTCCCTGGTTTTTTTCTAAAAAGTTTGGTTTTTTGTTAAAATCTCTTAAGAGATTTTAACAGAGTATAGACATCAATGGAGGTCACGTGGTCTAAAGACAAGTTCAAATATCAGAATAAAAGCCATAACTGCTGTTTTCTTGGTAAAACAGAATATATTATATTTCTATGAGTTATTCACAAGGTTTTTATTGTGAAATAAAGGTCTCATACGAAGAGTTATTATCCCTTTAAGCGGAGCTTATTCGAAGATGTTAAATAATATGATCGACGGGGGAGGTCGTTTACACATTAAGCTTAACCGGCCCGCAATGAATCTAGTGTGAACTGACCCTATCTACCAACTAAAACCGTAATTCCACAAGCTTTTTGAGGCGAACAAACGTCGGCGAGTTACTGAATGTAAATTGCTTGCATTAATGAACGAGCTATAGGCGCAAACGTAGGCAAATATCCATAAATCTTCTCATGCCAATCACACACAGAAATAAATATTCGTAATAATTCATCTAAAATACCTCTCTGTCATTTTCCCTGTTATTTGAGAAGCATTTACGATGTTTAATGTCCCATTAAAATACCATGCCATTAGTCTTCTTTCTCATTTTTTTTTCAAACAAAATTAGAAGATATATTTGTACCGTTCGCAGACCCTCATGAGACATAGATTCAGAAGATGAAGTTAAATAATTTGGTTGAGAACACGACGTAATCACATGTAACATCTTAGTGATAATACATTATCTACTTGTCTCTAAGAGCATTTGCCTACTCTCATGATGCTACATACGTCGAGTTTGTGCTATCAGGAAAGCGTATTATAGCACTATGCGCCTAAAAGGTATATAATGAGCATGCGCGTAAGACCTTGTATAACAAAGTAATGTATCACTACCAAAAAACGTTTGCACTGCCGGCTTTCTTTAAGTTAAGCAATTTCCCTTTATCATTGGTGTACACCCTATCCAAAGCCGTGCAGAAAATAACTACCCATGAACTCATCCTTAAGCTCTACTATTCAAAATTTTACTGAAAAGGAAAACAGATCAGTCAACTCACGAGTTATTTAGTCTTATATCGCAGCATTCTGCCAATCGAGATCAAGACCCAGGTATTTTAATAACTTAATGCAAAAATGCAAGGTGCAATAATATCTACAACCCAATATACACTGTATTATACACCATTGCATAAACGCTGATCTCATCAAAAAGCACTGAGAGTCTATTTCCACGTAATAAAACATACAGGGAATTACGAAGTTTCAAAGAGACACACAAAGTGCGCGTTTGCATTGTTGTTTTGCCTCATCATAAAGTATATCCATACATGTGCATTAAATACCAATCAAACCAGATCGTATTAGTACAATTGTAAATATAGAATACAGGGCACCTGAGGGAGTTAATACTTGCAGGTTTAATATGAATTTCTTATATCAATTTATTCTTTGTTTTACTTTATACACGCAAAAGTCTATACAATAATAAGTGTAAAAAAACAATAAAAAGGCATGAATTCAATGTTGGTATATATACATTTAGGCATGGGGTTGATGGAGCACGGATGCATTATCATTGTACTACAGTATGTCATATTATCTATAGTAATGACTCGATCTTTTCAATGGGCAAAAATTATCAAACTGTCAGATCCATAATTTTATAATCACAAAATTTATAAAATTATATTTCTACATAACATTTGTGGTGCTTGGTGTAGAGAATAGAACTATGGAATTGCCTCCTTTTTAATTTTGTTGCTATCGCCCAATAAGAATGTTCTCATTTTAAAAATTATTACTTAACAATACAGTATCTGTAAAATTCACAATTTCCCTCCATGTAAAGATCGAGTAATTGCCGTATTCTGTTATACTATTATATTAAATCTATATAAAGGCTACGATCTTGTTATATAACTGATGGCATTCCACTAGATCATGCAGCATTACCACTTCTTCTCAGAGTATATTTATATAATATATTCACATATGCATTCACATGTGTACACAGTTGGGGACTAGAACCAGATGGGAACCGTACGTTATTACTGGAAAATGTGAGAAGTTAATCAGTTCGTTAGGCAAAAGCACATGTTACATGTACAGTGTAACTCACTTTGCGTTGTAGACGATCTAGGTCTGCAGTTTTTGTGGAATAACTTATCAGCACTATGGAGTAGCCTGCTTTTTAGTTTTGTTGCTATCACTCAATAAGAAATTCTTATTTTAAACATTATTACTCAATAATACAGTATCTGTACAATTCACAATTTTGCATTGAAAAGATCGATTAATTACAGTATTCTATTTTACTGTTATATTGAATATAATAAAAAAAAGACCTTGGAGGTTACGATGTAATTCACTTTCCATTTGGGAACGATCAGCTGCTTTTATGGAGTCATATAACTAAAGTAATCAGTATTATCTACTTTTTGCTGTCTTTATGAGCTGATTACTTATAAGTATGCAGAATCCAAAACTTTGTCGAAAGCAATATATATATCATCTCTCTCTCTCTCTCTCTCTCTCTCTCTGTTTGTGTATGTGTGTGGTTGGTAGGGTCTTGTGCATATAATGGATGTACAGAATTAAGGCGTGCTTTTAGTAATATATTCATGGTATCTATGACCATAATCAAAATGCATATGTTGTATTTTGAGAAGCATCTTCATTTGTTTCCGAGTCTAGTAAGGCACACCTGTCGACAAGACGCTGCGTTGGTTTTAGAGTCTGTTTCAGATGTTCAAGACTTCTTGTTATATCATCGGTTCTCGCCTTCTTCACCTGGGATCTCTTTCACAGAGGAGCTACAGCCATTTAACTGCTTTTAACGTTTATATGGAAAATTCTGTCCACTTTCAAATATTGCTGGTAGTACTCCAATTAAATGTAATGTTGCACCTGTTTTATTACAGGAGTCAGATGGCTAATGTTTCAGAACAATACTTATTGTATTTTAGAATAATATGAGTTTACTCCTATCTTGAACCGAATTTGATCAAAATTTGGGTCTAAAAATCTGGACCAATATTTCGACTATAGCCGTGTGGGGAACCTAGACGTTTTTGGACTGAAGAGAAAACGGTTCTTGGGAATTTTTTTTTGTGTGTGTTCTGGAAAGAAACGGTAACACTGTAAGATGAGGGTGAATTAATATACACACTCACATACACATTAAAGAGACTTTTGGCATTGATAAATGGCAATGATAATAATAGATGATAATTTGGATGATCCAGCACCACCCTTTGCGCTTTTTTCCAATCCCCGTACGTCTAGGGACCATCTGTCGACAACAGAATCCTTGCCTTTTCAGGTGGTTCACAGGTGTGAACATCCGATTTAAGCAACACTTAACCCCTTCGACTCCCCACGCGTTTTTTATTTGCCACCAATACATGAAAACATTGATATTCTCCAAGTAAAAGGTACATTTCTAAATCTAGAAACTAGATGATTATTACCGCATGACCGTGTAATGTTTATAAAGGTCGATGTGTGAGGCACAACCCTTTTGGAATATTCGTGTGATATTTGGCAGATTTTTTTTTTTTTTGTATTTGGAAACCAATAAAAAGACCTATTTCTCGTTATAGTATTTTTTGACGTACATCACCGATTCTTTGAAATGTCAAAGATTTCATTGTTTGTTTTAGGTTATCTTTTGTGCCATAAGCCATGTTTTAGCGTTAATAATCTTTCTTTTTTAAACATTCTGAAGCTAGCATACTGGCCTCTTTTTGTATTATTTCTCTCGTAGTTTATCTCCCTCTGGTGACAAAACACATAAGAATGCATTGTACAAAATCATGTGTTAAAATTCAAGCATCAATCAAAAATTCTCATTTTGGTAATATTCGAAAGTGGAAACAACGTAGGAGTGATAATGTTTAAGTCCCCAGAGAAACACCTCGTGTATATATTTATAGAGAGAGTCATACGCCGGAGTGCAATCTCGTGTCTCGGCGCTTCTGTTTGATCAATCTACTAAATAATTCCGCAAGCAGCATCCTCAAACAAAGCATGCCGTTGTGTTAATCAAAGACCGGGATTACTTTGGCATCGTCTCTTTGATACTATGTCATCAAAACACTAAAACTGTTTTAGAAACAAACATTTTATAGTCTCGCATAACCCCAATTAGCTGTGTGCCATCTCGGATGTCTCCATTAATTATTTTGGCATTTTTAGTTAGTCTTCTATGTTATATGCCAAGAAAGATGTGAAAGAATCCACGAATTTATTACTTGTATAAGGTTGCTAAGTTTTGAAATATTTCAACTCTTTATAGTTTGCACCATATTAATGAAAACCAAATCAAATTCTCATAAGATTTTCCACCCATCAATATTTTGAAAGGTAAAGCCACAAACATTCAACAGCTCAATGATTAGTCGGGCCGTTTGACAATATTGTAGAAAAGCAGACCCATTTGGACTGATGTTATCTGGTGGCCTGAAGACGCAATTTTAGCCAATTCCAGACGACAGTCGCCGTCGTCAGAACGGATGAGTAACCAATATGACAGCTCAATTATGACGTCACGTGGCCCATGACTTGGATGGGGCAGGATTTCGACTCTTTGCAATGGGAGTAATGTAGAGCCTAGAAAGAAATGAGCATTTTTTACAGCCGAAGTGATAATCACACGTTTTCACGTCAATTTTAGCTAGATAGCATATGATAGAAAACCAAAGGGAATGCAGTTTGCCTTAGTAACGCCTAAAAATGTTTATCGATTATCCATGAGTATTTTTACTGGAGTGCTGCTTAAGTTCTCAAGATCTACCAGAGAGCTTGGCCAAACCAAGCGACAGCACCGTTCTAATTTCTTTTGTAGTATAATGTTCTCATTTGCAGTCGCTTTCATATCCGAACAGTTTCAAATTATCATGCTTTTAGATTTACCCTTAATACTAACCATGGTGCGAAACCATGAATATCTTAACACGTGTCGGCCTACATGTAGATGATAATGTTTTCATAGAATCATTACTAAAAAACTGAAATGTACCACGAGGACCCCCCCCCCCCAAAAAAAAAAAAAAAAAAAAAAGACACAGCATACTTTGACTGTTATAATAATAATTATTATTATTATTATTATTATTATAAAAATCATCATCATCTATTATTGCATTTCAAATTCTATTCAAAATCTCAATGCACCTATTTATGAGCTGAAATTATAAATTGCTAATTAAAAGCCTAATCGTTTTTCATTTTTAGTCGAAGAGTTACCGATTATGGTCAAGAATGGAACACTTCAATGTGCCATTTCAAAGGCATTTCAATAGGGCTTATCGTATGGTGAATTTTGAAAAGAAAAACAACTTTAAAAAAACATCGAAGAGTACGTATTAAGTATTTCCCCCAGTTCCTTTGTGATATACGATATACGAGAATCGTATATCACAAACGATATACGAGAATTACAATACTTGGGTTTATCAAGGAGTTACATGTATGTCACTCCTTGGATTTATCTAACACAGACAATACGGCAAATCAGTTGTAGGTGACTTGATCTTGAATTGTTAAGAAAAAATTGAATCGATTTATGACGGAAACAACAGGGCATGCGTTTATTTATGCATAACAGTTAACCCATTATCATATTATCACTGCAATATGGGCCCCATAGAACCCCGAATTCAGAAAAAAAAAAAACCCGTCGTTGGAAACAAATTTGCCCGGGCGCAATCCTGAAGAAGCATTTACATGGCGCTGTAGTGATCCCGTTAAGAACGAATTACATGTAAGTTTCTATAACAAAGAACAAGCTATTGCGACGGCTCTCAGGTGAACTGAGATCCAAAGGCAGACAAATTGAGAAGAAAAACAACCCTGAGATAAGGTGTCCGGTCATTGGTTTCAGGACAACCTTATCAGCTAGTAAAATGAATTCTTGGGAGGTTTCAGCGGCCTCAGCCTAGCCATATCCGCGATATCGTTCCCAGAGGTTTAACCAAGAAAGCCCGAGTGGTGTAATTCAGGCTTAACTTAATATACATACGATGTACCGAGTTTTATTAGACTGTACATCTCTTTAAATGCTACAACTAACATGTAAGTGGTCCGAGGGAGTTAAGACTACGTTCAACGCGTTCGCAGCATTCACTGGACCGTTATGATGGCATTCTCGTCTGCTTGGTTTACGGCAATTGTTCAGTCTGGTTATTGACGTTGATGACAATCAATCTAGGTGATCGTAATTTTACTTGCTGTGACCCATAAGTTTAGACAGTTACTGAAAGAGTCTACACAGCGCGTGTTCATTCAACCAAGTCCTAGGTACCTGCGGTTTGCCAGCATAACTTGTATTCCAAAGTGATTCTATGTTTTTTGTTTATCGTGTTTGTAACAGTTGAAGAACACCTGAGCACCAAATAAATTGGTAGTCAAACTGTGAAGAGAGCCTGGAAGTGCTTAGATCTGGTAGTCGGACTTATTGACAACTTTGTACCATCTGCCCATAAACGCTTTCACGGTTGAATATCAGACGCCTAATCTGTTGGAACCAGCGCTGCTTTCCAAGTCAAGAACTTTACCAATACTAAGAATAACACGTCCGAGATTAATTTTCAATATAAAAATATTCTCCATCAATATTCCCCCGTCTGTTTTTCCAATTATTGATTTAAAATGGCTTGTACATAACCATCTATGGTCTCTGAGGTACCCCTTTGGAGTACTTTTGGATGCTGACTCATATTGGTTGTTTGGATGCGTTGTGTTCAAACCGTGTTCGCATAGACCGAGTCAGGTTCGGTCTGAATGACATTACCACTCCAGCGTCCAATCCGAAAAAAATATCCAATTTTGTGTATTCGACAAAACAGAAAACTTAAATAGTGCGGCAATAGCCGTAGTTGTACCATCGTCATTGTCATTTCAAGATGATCATTTTATGGTTTATTTCATGCTAAGTATACATGTACGGCTCTTTGGGACTGTAAAATTATCTGAGAATAATGGCTTCATTCTATCTTGTCAGCCCTTTTTTCCTTCCACTGACAACTGTTGTTCCTGAATCAGAATGTCTCCAAATGGGGCCACCCCATTGTGTTCTTCTCCTCCAAAGAGTTTGGGGGGGGGTATTTTGATGACTTAACTGGGCGAAACAAAGTCTGGTCGCACATATATCAATACGGTCCCTTTCAAGCAGTCTGATCCCATATGGGAAGACCATCACCATTTAAAGTGTAAAAACAGAACCAAATGCGTCCCCGTGCTAGAAGGACTCAGTGCCATCGCTTCGATCCCATTCAGTGCTGCTTTCGTCATTTAGGCGGAATCAAATTCGATCCACCTTAGCGCTGTGGAAACTGTTGCCTGTACCATTTGCTGCGTTCTACTCTCCAGACACTTACAGACTTAATGACTTACGCGAAAACAATCACAATTTACAGACGCTTTGTTCGTTGCAGACAGCTGTGGCTCGTGGTAGGCTGTCTGTGCCATGGAATTGCCAACAACTTTCGATCGCATTGTAATATGCTTCTCTAACATTAAAGTACTCAAAATGAAACGGTCCATCGTTTATTACATATTAAGGGTGCTTTGTGAAATGATAAGGCAAATTTCAATGTATTAATTGATGTTGTGGTGTTCTAAATACTTCATTTATCTTAGCATTCAATTTCCTCGGTTTAAGGAATGGTTAAATATTATGAATTTATCTATAGGAATTAAGCAATTTCTTTCTTTCATAGGGGATGATGGACAAACATAATAAAAACGTAAACGCAACAGTAGTTTTCGCTTTACAGAGCAGGGGATAGTACGGGTATATGCATGTAAATGTATTGTTTGCTTATTCATCCCTTTAAATGGAATGGACTTCCATACTAAAAAGTATTTAATTCGTGAAATTTTTGTTTCTTCAGAAGAAGACAAATTAACAGTTCTAAAAAATATTAAGAATTACTCTTTTTTTTTGTAAAAGATGTTGTTTTGCATGTCGAAAATAAAGCTCATTTTATAGTTTTCAAGCAGTGCAAAATGATTTGCTGTAATTCCATAAAAAAGAAAATGCAATTAATTATTTTAGATGATTCAGGTTAGAATGATTTTTCTAATTTTTAAACATTTGGCGAGGTATGATTTATTTCTCAGCAGGGCTGGTGCAACGACAACTCTCTCCTTATAACGAAGATCAAACTTTAATGATGCTCTGAATTAGAATAATGAAAAATGGCCTGTCATGACATTCGCTAACAGTCTGTCGTGACATTTATGCATGTTGTATTTTTAGCCTCAACGAAAGTGTAAAAGTATTGAACGCATTCGTCACGTTAAAAGATATCCTTTTTGATAATGCATGACATTTGTTACTCAGCGAAAGAGAAAAACACTCTATTAAATTCTATTTCAAGGTTTGGGGCAATGACCGGCATTTAGACTTATCTTTAAAATCACAGGCGAAGCGGTCCATTAGGCTAAATGGCATTGGTAGAAATCAAATGATATATCCTGTTCATGTACGTTTCTTCTTCAGTTCTTACAGATCAATCTTTATTAATTGGTTGATAAATAGAGTAATTATTTGTCCTATTGTTTTTAAAATCCAAATCAGGGGTTTACTTCACCTTCATTTGAAATCTCTCAAAAAAAAAAAAATAATAAATAAATAAATAAATAAAATAAATAAATAAATAAATAAATAAATAATACCCGGAAGTTTTGCACAATGTCGCATTTTGCATGCTGTGGACCTATCAGTATATAGTAGGCAATACCATTGATCACCCATACTCATATTAATTTACAGATGGAAAATAATATCACCTATAGCGCCATATCTGCGATAACAAAAACACAAAAATGGCACTCAGTCCTCTAGAATGTATTCACTGAATATTCCAGCACCTGCTGAGTGATATTAAGCATGATAACATCCAATATCCAACCCTATTCTTTCTAAAAGGACAGGTTCACCGACCCTCTGGGCACGGCGAGATAGAGATCTATAGAACCACTTCTTCAGGACTTGTTGTCGTTCAAACATGCAAGCAGAAGAGTGAGATCCACGAAAGAAAACACTTCAAGGTTTTTTTGTTGCTTATTAGAATACATGATGACTGCGTTTGGTCTAGGTGGTTTTGATACATTTTCTGTCCTTTGGCGATTTGTCAGTGAACTGTTTTATGTAAAATCCATTAAGGGACAGTGACTGAGGTCGAAGTTTAGACAATGCGCATTGTTTATTCTAGCATACTATGGGGTTACCCTCTACCAGGGCGACAGATTGATTTTTCACAGATATTCACAAATATGTCTTTAGATAAATAGACAATCATTTTGGTTTGATGTCGACTCAGCAAAAAAAGGCCACAATGATAACCACAATGGTAGAGGGTACCACGGGGTCATCCATTTTCGTCACCATTTTATAAGTCGACAAACTGTGTACGGTGGGGGTTGGGGGAGGGGGTATTAATGCTCTTTGTACGCCCTTGAAAATAAAAATAATAAAACTGATGATCCAAATTGCTATCAGAGGTCATTATTTTTAGCTTTTCAGTTAGTACTCTCTAAAGGGGGTGGGGGTGGGGGTGGAAAAATCTGCTCTCTGTAGACTAGTGTAAATGGTAATAAAATATTTAAATTGTTAGCATTGAATTCAATGTTATTATAACGCACTAAGTCCAACACCCGGCCTCAGTAAAACAATGCTTATTATTTACAGAAGAAACAAGTAAATAAATCAGCTATCGATTATCTATTTGGTCTTTTTTGCTTGTGTGCTTTTTATAGATCTACCGTTACAGTTTTTTATTTGAATATAATAAGCAATAAAAAAGCATGGTCAGTTACATCACACAAATCCTCAGGTTGAAAATTGAAGCCCTGAATGTTGTAATTTATATTGGTAGCACCAAAGTTACACGGATTCTGTTTACTTGTACACTGAATAAAGCTATAAATGTCGTTATTTACATTGCATGGGAAAAATGCGCACCACAGCGCTATTTAAGCATTTACTGTAAAATGTTGCCATCAATGAATGCTATTGTACTGCAGTTGACCATAAGGCTTTAACGTGTGATCGCCCTTGTTTACAGAATAATTGCTCTTGCTTAACGATATTTGGATTAACCATTTGGAGTACCAATATAAAACGAATTATGGTCTATTCTGCACTCTGAGGTACGGGTACTATAAACCACTTATAGTACACTTCAATTCACCAGTGCTATTTATTCTAAATAAGTTAACGTGGATACGCAGCAGGAAGGTGTGTCGAAACGGTTTGACTGTTTATAGGTTTAAGACGCGCTGGCTGCGTTGGTAATGTTTCACATGTTTTCTTTCTCCATCCCCCATTTCTCCCTCTCTCTCCCTCTCTCTCTTTCTCACTCTCTCTTTATTCTTCTTCATCTTTTCCCCTCTTTTTCTCCGTCTTTCCCCCCTCTCTTTGCTCTCTCTTTTCTCTCTGTCATACCAAAACACAGAGAAGTAAAACATGCCCCTCCGGCGGGATCTTCAATATCTTCGAATGTAAAACATTTTGTGTTACATCACATTCTGTTTAATTTTGCAGCGCGAGGTGTTTGCATTGCAGGACCTCATCTGTGAGAAATACACCAAGACATGTACGGGCCCACGGGATCCCCATAGCCACCGACGTTTGCTGAAAATGAATCTGTTGTATAGCGGATTCATAAATTAATTTCCTATCCTAACACAAACTACATGTTAACTTATTTTAAAGTTCTATTTTATTTTTTAAAACTGTTTCTTAGTGTATGGTCGTAGCCTGTGTTTCACATGCTGGGAATTCTGAATAAAAATATAGCAAAACTTTTGTAGTGGTTTAGCTTTAACTCTGCGGTTGTACATGTACAACACGTCTTCATCCTCAAAGCGCGTTTCTAAAATACACTTGCACTGGGCTCGCGCGTCAAACATGTTAAGAAATCTTTTTAATCGTGAAATTACAAAGACAGTTTGCTGACAACATGCAATCTTTTTCATCAAAGGAATGGGAGAAAGAAAATTGTACACGCCTTTGCCTCCTAAAATAACCACATTTATCGAACTTTACCCAATCTTCCTATATCCCGCATTTACATGTAGATACTACATCGCCTTCACTTTTGACTGGTTGAATATTGCGTAGTCTGGGAACTGAAGTCGATTTTGAAGAATAATCAGCAATAAGAAAGACAGCTGTGAAGGCATCCCCATTCTTTCCCAGACCTTTGGTAAATATGAAGGGATCAATCTTTTAGAAAAAGAAGAAATAACATGTTTACGACAATCTTCGATTTTCACAGACATCTCTTCTCTTTCCGTTCGAAATAGAAGCATATCTGTGATTTGTTTAGATAAGCAGGGGCGTTTTTAAGATTTGAACTCTTCCCTGAACTGAGTACAGTTTTCCTTAACTTTGGGACGATATATTTCAGTGCGGCTCAACTCGGCGGATCACACTATTAAGATCACTTCATCAAATACAGCATATTTAATCTCTCCGTCTTCCCGCCCACGGCACTTTGCCTAAGTGACAGGTGTGGCAGTCAGCTAGGAACCGTTGTTCTTTTCCCATGGCTATTACTTTGAATGTGACCTTGGTCGTATAAAATGGCCCAAAATAAAGTATTTCCGTTTACCCTAACATGTACTATAATAATTTGGGACTTCCGTTTCTAGGACTGCTACCATTTTTTGTCACATGTGCCGTCAGACTGACTTTGTTCTTCTGACTAACGTCACATTTAATGTCTGCTGAGATGACCCGTGCTGGGAGGACCCGACTTATATAGAAACACGCGTTCATTTCGTCTATGTTGCTGTTACAGAGTAATAGATTAAGAAATGGGAAGATGAATCGATGTTGCTTTTGATAATATATGATGACGGTAAAGAATTTGAGGACGATGGAAATGTTTTTAACTATTGTCATAAAGTCTCTGTATCATTGAAACGACCCATGTATTTATGTATTTATCGGTCTGCTTGCTAAACCTCGAGTCCCAGACACTAGTGGTATTGATTTGACATTTAGTAAAGGCTCTTCCACTAGGATATTTCTGTCAACATATGCGTTTGCATTTTACTTCAAACTTGGAGAAATATATTGCTATTATTTGTCCATATATTCCATATTAAATACCCGTATTTTCAGGGGATCGAAATCAATAGAAAAACGCTCACCGAGTTCGTTAAGAAAAAATAACAACACATGTCATAAACGTAACAAAATCTCTTTGTTAAAACTTATCGTTGGCATAAAACGGGGGTGCATATATCACAATGGAACGCCTGCCTCTATGGCAGGTCAATGGGAAGATTAAAATATAAAAGAAATATTTAGATGGACTCATAGACGTATAAAAATTCCTACTTAATCCCGGACCATCGGAGTTGTCTAAAAATGTCACCAATTAAGCATTGGCACAATTACGCCAAACTAATCAATCAAACAGTCTTTCGTTAATAGTGTCAAATTGAACCTACCCACAGCAGTGGCGTCCTTGATTAAAATACTATTCTGTCCTTAATTAAGTACGTTATAAATTACTTATTGCATAACAAGTAAATCAGTGCATACCTTACACAAAATAGAAATGAGTCAATCAACTTAAAACAATGATGCAATCTTTGAATGCTTATAGTCTACTTGTACTCATAGGTTATTTTTTTCTATGCACGAAAACTAGCTGTTCTGGTCTCACCAGGCAATAGTACGCACTGCAATCTACTTTGCAGATTCGACCTTCTTAATTGTTATGACATACGAATACGTTATTATTATTAAAGGAGAGCAATTTGCATCGGTTGGTTACACTGGAAGCATTTGGCTTCAACGCGCAATGGAAGTTAAGCAAATACAACACGTGGAGTACACTCGTGTTGACCTAGACGATTGATTATGCAATAAGTGCATTTGTATAGCATGCAACGACAGGCTATAGAACTGAAGACTACGAAATATCACTGGGATGTACTGAGATACACCAAAGCTCTGCTTATGTGATCAAGCAACACGTTTGTAATACAAAAAAAGATCACAAAACAATCAAGCTAGATATCACACTAGCAAAGAGTATGTATCATTTTCAATATGAAAGCATAATCGATAGCCGTTAACCAGTTCAGTTAAATACTAATGGAAAAGGCGTCTCACATCCAGCTTTGAGAGCTCCACTAAACTGACTATATATTTAGCCGATATAATTACCAGCACCACTGAACACGTAACGCTACTGATAATGGCAAACCCAAGCACTCGGTGCATTATATACGGTACTCTCAGATATACCATCATAACGGTAATTTTATAAAATACCATCTGATTGAAAAACCTCAAAACATTCATAAGTATAATTATGAATATGACTTGCATGTACGAGTATTATACGCTGGCCAGGGAAGCTAGCAATTCATCCTTACCAGTTTGCCCTCATATAAATCTATACATAGGCGAAAAGAACACATGGCGGGGTAGGTGGCCGGATATTTTCTTTTTATCCAGAGACATTCATAAATTGTCAAATGAGTGGATGAAAAGTAATATGCATTAAATATAAGTGAAAACCACAACAGGTTAAGTCTAACTTTTGACTTTCTGTGAGGAAGTGACCGACAAAAAGACAAACTGGCAGTGCCGCCCCTGAAATCCAGTTATGGGGTATTTTTGAACCCCAATTCAGACCCTGAATTGCCCACTTACAAAGTGTAAACATGCTAAACTTTTTCACTCCCTATGAAGTCATATACTCCTTGGTGTCCTTAAACGGAACCTAGGGATCAGGGTGGAAATTCATTGTTGCGTTTTGCTATATGCTGCATATGCAATGAAAGCCATGCTATCACATAATGGTATAGAACACTGTGCCGTGGCGAAGATAACACGGTGTGTGTGTGTATGGGGGTGGGGGGGTGGGGGGGTTATCCCAGGCCGCCGTCTCCGCCTCCTCCCCGACCCGGCGAGTGCCGGTAAAAATTGTTGAAATTATTCACAACGATAGGCACAGGAAGAGCTATAGTGAGTACACCCGCTATCACACACAGTGTCCCCACGAGTTTCCCCCACACCCCACTGGGGACCAGGTCCCCGTACCCCACCGTTGTCATGGTGACAATAGCCCACCAGAACCCCTCGGGAATACTGTAGAATTTCGTGTCCTTGGATTCCGTTTCCACGAAAAACATCACTGAAGCGAAAAGTACTACCGATATTCCCAGAAATATGGCGAACATGCCGAGTTCCTTCATGCTGGCTTTCAGAGTAAGGCCCAGAACTTGTAAGCCACGGGAATGTTTAGAGAGTTTGAAAATCCTAGTCACTCGGAGAAGTCTCAGGATTCTGAGATAAGCCAAAGATGCGCTTTTGCTGTCATAGGAACAACTTTGTAGCCAGGAAACCACGGCAACGATAACGAAGTAGGGCAGTATTGCCAAGAGATCAAATATATTGATGATATTGAGGCAGAATTTCTTCTTATTCGGGCAAGAAATGAGGCGTATGATGAGCTCGAACGTGAACCATATAACACAGCACGATTCAATGATGAAAAATGGGTCTCGGTAATTCGGTTTATAGGCGTAGGTCTGCGTATTCCCATCCTTATCTACTACAGTCACATTAATGCATGAGTTATCCTTAAACTCGGGTAAAGTCTCCAAGCAAAACGTTACGATCGAAACGAGAATCACAATAATGGAGAAAAGGCCGAGAACACGTGCATACATAGAGCTGCTAGGAAATTCCATTAATAACCAAATTTCTCTGAGAATTCGATGCCGAGGTAGCACTACATCAGGTTCAGGCATGAAGCCTTCTTTCTTTTTATAATCTAAAACAATCTCGTCCCCCAGCTCGTAAAATGTCATTTCGTCCATGAAAATATCCTGCGGCACCTCCATCGGCCTTTTTAGCCTACCCCCCGACTGATAAAAGTTCAAAATGGCCTCAAACGTTGGCCGGTGGCGATCTAGAAAATACTCCTGTCGAAAGGGGTCCCAGTACTTTCTGCGTTTGTTTGGGTCCCCAAGTAATGTATTGGGGAACCGTTCTAAAGTTCGTAATTGGGTCTCGAACCGCTGCCCACTGACGTTGATGGTGATCCTCTGACATCTTTCAATGAGACAGTCGTGGGGGAAGCTAGAGTGATCGTCTAAGTCGGAGCTAGGGGTGTGCTTCAGGCTACCGCTGCAGTCCTTTGAGAGAGCCACGGCGGTGACCAAAAATTCAGGGGGAACAGACTTACTCCTTCTCCGGTATTCGGCCTCGGTGTCCGCTTCGACTGTTACAGGCGTAGTGTGCTCAGATCGAGTCGGTTTTCGGATCTTTTGGTCCCCCCGGAACAATCCTTCCAGTCTGTCTCTCGGTATGGTAAAAGTCCCATTGCTGACATGTTGCGTGAGCAGCTCCCTGTCGTGCTCCACCTCAAACGACGTCGGAGAGCGGCTACGGCTGAAGTTTTTGGAGCCAAGGCCGTTGGTCGTTAAATTACTGAAATGCATGATTTATATTTATCCCGTTAATTACATCCTCTTCTCGTAGATATGCACACTGGCTGCTCCTGCTTCTTAATCTAATAAAAGGTGTGACATTCCGATAGAAAATGTTCTCCGGAGCGGCCTCCGCGGAGCCCTGCCTCATGCCGAGCGGGTAGTGCGTACTCCGAGCCTCAGCTAATAACCTGGCTGAGCTAAGAGAGTAGCGGGGCACAGGTGGCTCTCTGCTTTAATGCGCGGTATACGTGTCCGTGGGCCTATTCACCGACTGAATTCGCACCCGATTTAGAATAAGCAATGAAGCTCGAGTAAACCCACAGGATTCATTATGATACGAAAATGAAGAACGGCTTTGTTGTTTGGTTATTCTAAACAATAGTGCCCAAAACTCCTTGCTGATTGTTTGACGGCGCTGTGGAAATCCTTGAAACAACTACAATACTAATCCCACGCCTGGTCTCCCAAGGGAAACAGCAGTTCCTTGTGTTTGAATTATGCATTGTTCGACAATGCTGATAGAAGGTGTTTTTGGTCCTATCCATTCAAACAAACGCTATTTTTGTTTGGTACACCGTATGTTTATAGCTCCAGTCCCGTTAAATGCGCCCGTTGTACGACCCTCCCTATAAGTCGTCAAAACCGATCGCGTCTTGGGCAGGTGAAAGGCCCTTTGTTTGTTTGCCTACGTAATCCAATTGAATGTAACGCCATTGCTTTCTGATGCTTGAAAATAAATTCGATATAATTACGGTGGCGTGTTGAAATGTTTTGTATTTACATAATGCGCTCTAACTTAACACATCAGCAAACAATTTTCCGGTTGTGTTGGACTCACCCAGACCATAACATCACACCTTCACGATCCCGCTAGAATCGATGAAGAAAAAAAAATCTATGATTGGGTAGATGCAAGAGAGGTAATCTTTGCAAGCGCTCATTCCGCTTGCTACTATTGCTGCTATTGCTTTCAACTATTAATGAGACTCCAGGAGTAGTTTGATTTGGTTCCAATAATAATCTCTCTACAAACGCGCAGTCCGATTACGCATGCAGAAAGGGTATATAAGTTGTGCATATTATTGTGATATTCGGTAAATGTCCAAATGTAGCTTTTCCGACCTGTAGGTGTAATCCTTTGCTTCTATGCGGCCTAAAAACCTTGCAGTCCAGATTCAAACGGAAACATTAATGGTTTATATTTCCTGGCGTAGAACTCTCGATAATTGTAATTTTCAAAGAGATTTCCTCTTCTCCCTTTGCCTCTCTCTCTGCGTTCTCTTTACTGATATGTTTATACTGATATGTTTATGTTTCTTAACGATATCCTTTAAATGCGTGTCTATTTTCCTTTTAATTTTCGTTCTTAGAATTCAATTCACAGCCATGTCTTACATATTTATCAAATAGTTAAGTAGATTCCGAAACGTTGGTCTACCGACCGCAATAAAAGTCAAGTTTCTCCCATTTTTTCAGCAACTTTCACTTTCATTTTTGTCGTGCTCTGTCTGTAATGAGTAATTTTACCACCCGGGTCAGGGTGACCTCAATGGTCCATTAATTTAAGAGGGCACCTTTTACCCTCGTCCTGTTGGCCGAATTCCTTCAACATTAAAAGACCGTTTATAGTCGTGTACTCTTAATAACAGACTCCAAGGTATAGCTATCCCAGACTCACTTGTTAACGTGCTCCTCCTCTGGTTTCACTTGTTTTCGCGGTACGTGTGTAACTGTTTCCTGCTGTCCGAGACCTTTAGGCTGTTTTTGTTATCTACCTGTTTCCCCTCTGAACCAACCCTGTCTATTCCTGTCACTGGCAGTGGGGTTCGATTATCAATTTATATCATATATTTTCAGAATCAACACACCGTGGTGTCACGTTACTGGAACGCGTCGTTCTTTCTTTAACGCTGGTGGCGCAGGAAGGGAGCTACGAAAACAACCATGCGTAACGCTAATTATCCCAATAAGATCGTCACATAATAATTATTGAATTGTCTAAGGAGTTATTCGAGTTAACAGATGTTCTTATAGAATTGTTGTGACAATATATGGAATTGCCAAATACATTCTGTCACTCTAGAAAAATATGATACACTCTCGTGTTGGATGATGTCGACTTTTGTATTGAGGGGTGAGTTGGGTTTTCATTATTTTATTTCCATAATAAGTAGAACTTGCCGTATAAAAACATGACGATTAAAATGGCTTGTATTCACTTACAACAACTATTATCCTTACTAGTGGAAACAACAGACAAAGCAAGAAAAAGGCCAGAATCGATGCTATTTACTTAATCGGAATTCATTTAGAAAAGACGAATGGTGGCATAACCCTGCACCCGGATTACACAGATGTTTCGCAAAATAGATTAGACATCGATCCGCAGGTCTTAATGAAGACTGTTTCAATTGTTCAGGGATAAGTTCCCCAAAGGTCCTCGTTTTGAGCGATACGCCATCAAATCTTCAGATTGATTCATTGTCGGGAACGAGGCTGCGCACGGAGAGCTAATGTATTGTCACCTTGTATCTGTGTTTCCCATCGCAAAGGCAAGACCAAAATAATCAATTTGGACACTATCGATCGAACATCATAAACGCTGATGAAATGTTGTAACAAAAACCTGCTCGGCAAAAACTCCCTTTCTCTTGCTTCCCCCGAGTGAAAAACACACGCACCTGTTTCTCCGAGTACATGTTTGGTTTTTTACCCTTGGGGGAATCTTGCAGGGATAATGTTACTGAGGACTTAATGATAAGTGATCCCTTTTACCTGGAATCCAACTCACAACCAAATGCTCCTTACGAGATACAAATTATGGCACTACATTTTTTTTCTTTCATTTTCAAAAGCAAGGGACACAGGGACACTTCATCAATTATTTCTTGGAGAAAAAGATCGATACAATTATGTGAGGAACAAAAAGAGCAGCTTTTCCTTAATGAGTGTTGCTTTAAATACACGTTTTCCTCAGCAAGGAGGTGTCCTTATACGAGCACGGCAAGACGTGACACCGTGTAAGCGATATGCAGATTCATATAGGCAATTTTGTTGAACGGCGTGTGAATATTTGGAATGCTTAAATTTGATCTTAGATTTTGTTATTACTGTCATTTCATTACTGTAACTACTGTGTATTATTTTGCTGTTATTATTCCAATAATCCTACTTGTTTGGGTGTGATCCTTTTCGCTGTGAGCAGTGACTCGACGTGTGGATCAAACCTAAAAACAACATAATGTGTGGTTATAAAATGCTTTATTTATATGAATTCTAAGCAATTGTGCTGCTATCTGTTTATTTATTTGACGTAGTTAAATGTCCATGATCTGATGGTTATACCTTATACATGCGCATGTGATTGTCAATAAAGATTCTTCCCCGGTGTTTATCAACCGTCATGGTTTTTTAAAAGCTTATATTTGGACAAAGGAATGTACAAGTAGGGAACGATTAAAGGTTCCTTAAAATCAAACGAACATACACTGTAACAACATGAGAATTGGGCAAAATGATTAAATTTTGATATTAGCGATGTTATGTTAAAAAGGGTGCGTAGTAAAGGAGCGAGACAAAAGAAGGACACAGATACGAAGGATCCGAATTTGTGTAAAGCAACGCAAGAACATAATCAAGGAAATATGATTTATACAGGTATCTGAAGATTGTTAAAAGTGTTCGGCAGCAAAATAAATTAATGGCATTATAAATCAACGATAACCGAGGACAAGGAGGAAAATTGTAATGAATTGTAACGGTATCAAATGTGCATGATACGGATGGGAAAACACACACACACACACACACACACAGAGAGAGAGAGAGAGAGAGAGAGAGAGAGAGAGAGAGAGAGAGGGCGCAGGCTCAACTAAATTGCAGTAGATTAGATTGGAATTGGAATTGTGACCAGTTGCGATTTCAAGTTATCAGGAGTCTCTATCGCATCTCACTATGCCTATGTTTGAGTACATATTGATGAATATATGGTATAGAACGCACCATGAAGATGGAGATCGTTTTCAATTTCTTGCTGTTAACGCCCTTTTTGCGTTTTCAATCGTAGCTATTACAATCATTACAGCGGAGAAAAAAGTAAATTTATTTAAAACTTCCAGGGCAAGTTGTGAAAGTCCAACCCCATAAAAATGGAATTTTCTGGAAACGTGATTACATCAGACGTGTAAATGCATTAGTTTTACTTTACATTGTGCAACATGTTTTTTGTCGAGATAAAAGTGCAGACAATTAATGTGCATTTGATATGGCATGCACATTTTTATTGCTTGCAAAAAGTCCGTAGACATGCTGTTTGGCTTTTTTGATTTAAGCTTTGTTAAAATGGGGTGCCATTTCGTTCGCATTCAAAAACTATTCAAACACTTAGGATCATCATTATAAAAGTTGTCTTTGACAGGTATACGTGGTATGACTAGTATCAAACGATGTCTCCGATAACACAAGAATTATGTCTGCCATTACTGACGTCATAGAAACATGAAGATTTGAGGTCTTATTTTCAAGAAGAGTTTGTAGTTCTTCACGATCTGAGTCTCGGCAACTCTCTACACCTGGCACGGAGTTCTAGATGTAAACAAACGGATCACGGAACAAGGTGCGTGGGTTGTGTTGATAAATGAGTAGATTCCTTTTTTTCTTTAACTCGTTCATCTTTAAATTTTTAGTCTCATATACAGCTTGCTAAAATATTTTTAAAAATCTGAGTTTTTCAGAAGTTATGAAATGAAATGTTATTTGGTTAAAAATGCTAGTGAGTTGATGAAGCCGTGAAAGCAACGGGACATAAAAGTGTAATCCATCACAAGCAGCGTTTTACCTTCGGTTACCAAAATTTAATCAACTCACTGGAATATTGGAAACGAAGTGTTTCGCGTCACGTTCATGTTTATTTCTTATTTTCGCCCCCTCTTTTAAATGTGTTTCAATGCATAGTGCTTGATTTCCATGTTTTTTTTGTCTCTTTTCGTTTCATTACTCATGGCAAAGCAAAACTTAAACGTAACATCAAATAAGTCAGATAGGCATCACCTTTATACTGGTAGTCGATTACGTGCATAAAATCATATGCCAGTTCGTAGCGCTTGAATCAGGAAGAATTCTTTGAGTTTACTTTGGCGTAACTGCCGTACATTATGACGTGTTCAATAACAACGGTTAGTCTTAATGTATTTTGTTTATCGCTTTATTACCACTCGGTGCACTTTGATCAGCGCTCAAGGGTCCTCGTGTCCAGAGTTAATCAGTTGCTCCTCCTGTGAACGCAACACGTGTTATAACAATATAACACGTGCCCTGAGCTAATATGGGCCGATTATAGACACGCTTTGGGATCAATATTAGTAGGCGGGTTGCTCATGGTATATGTATTGACATTGGGTGTGAACCGGTGTGACAGGAATAGAAGTCCGCAAGGAATCGTATATATGTAGTTCGTTTCCCATTACTTTGAATGCACTGTAGTTCTAGGAATGGAAGTTCGGATTGGGACAGGCTAGAGTCTGTAGGGTTAGCCGAAAGCACTGTGGGTAGAGTATGGGACTGGGAACGGAACCACGGTTCCTAGCCGACTGCCATTCCTGCCAGACTGGGTTTTCATGAGTCAAGGTCATTCACATCCATACATGATTGCAATACGCTGGTTTTAAGTTAAACAGCAGTTGTTGTGCCTTGATCTAATTTGAAAAAGTTGGTAAACAGAGTCTAAACAGACATCTTCACGAATATTATCATACGGTATTTTGTGAACCACGTGCTGCAGACTATACCAAAATATGGCGAAGCCTCCGCAACTTGTACCACTGATCCGTCCCTGAAACTTTACAAATACTGGTACATCCCATGTGAACATGACTTTTATAGCACTCTAGTGTCAGGAATAAAGCAAATGGATTGAGGGGATACAGATCAATGTAGTATAAGACAATGTGGCCATTCTTTTTGTTGCCATTGCAGACAGGCCCCCTCCAAATGTGCATGTGCAAGTATCAATGAGATCGGGGCTGGATCTGGTCTAGAAGTCCTGGTATACATATATGCATGCATGTAAATGCACGCGTTGCATTGCCAATTTGTTAGATAACTTACAGAAGGCATAAAGCAATGTGGCAAATACTCAGTGAGTGTTAATGAATGATTTTTGCACTGAATAACGTTGCTGAGTCCTGATAAACATAGTTGTCATGTTCGCTCATTGAATATTGAAATTGTTGGATATTTTAGGCCTACAGAACACACACTCACACACACACACACTCAGAGAGAGAGAGAGAGAGAGAGAGAGAGAGAGAGAGAGAGAGAGAGAGAGAGAGAGAACCTGCAAGCATTAAGACCTTAAACAAATAATTATCCAGAAAACAAAATCTAATATAATTTTGTTTCGGATAATCGCAAAACGATCTATCAAACTACGCAGTAGGCCTACATTACAAATGTAAGTGAATTGCGCTTTTTTTTTGTTTTGTTTTTAGAAGTTACAAAGGTAAGCTGATCTATCAACCTTTCACTGACAGACTTGGGCATCGAGATATGTTTAAGACAATCCTTCTGGGTCATGGTTTCTGTGTGCGCACTTTCGGTATGTTCGTTATGTCAAAAGCTCAGTTTCGTGACCAAGATCTCGTTTCAGAGAGTTGCAAAAATGAAAGATTTTTCTCAGTTTTAGGTCTAAAATTCTAGACTGCAATGGGTTCGGAATAATATCCGCACTACACTGAATATATAATGCGTTAGTCATTTGGTATTATATTTGAAAAGGAAAGTAAGTTTCCAATATACTTGACCTTGGTCAGAGTAAGAAGTTGGTCAGAGTAAATTAAAATTTGTTTTTAGCCTTCGTGGGGTTTTAACCAAACAGATTTCGACAGAAAACATCCAGTAGATGACATACTCAAAGTAAATTTTCCATGAGAAGATATTTTAAAAACATATTAATTAATTTTTGATAAAAAATCAATGCCTCGCAAAAACCACCCAAACCATTACTCCAGTAGTATGTAATTGACATGGGGCTTAATTCTATCATTCTCTCTTTTATCTCTTAAACCTCTTTCAGCGCTCCCTAGAGATCGTGATAATCAAATTTTTCCACAGCTGCATCATTTCGCGACATAATTTCTCCCAGTGTAGTCAGGTTTGATAACACAATAGGCTGTGTAATTTATGGATATATTAATTCTACTGACGATGAAAAAATGAAGGGGCAAATATACGCGACTTGTATGTTAAGAGTGTTGCGTGCGTGATCATATTGCAAAACCATAGATTGTAGTTTCGAGTGGAGAAATATTTGTAGAGCTTTAAACCTGCCATGGCATATTATTAATCTTGGACGAACATTCGTCAAAATAATATATATATATATATATAAAGCAAAAAGACGTTCTGAATGCTTGCGCGTGTGTGTATTTGTGCACGAAATACTGTATTCATCATTAAATAATTTTTGAAAACCGAGTAAATTTTTAATCAATAGGTTCATGAAATCCCGAAGAAGCAATACGATCCGTATTCTGCACGTTATTGTTCTAAATGCCAAAAAAGGTATAATTAGATCCAAAAGAGAAAGGTTGATGTCTATGAAATAAACACACGGTGTGAGACGTGGTATTTTCTTAAATTACGTCAGCATTATTGATACTGACGTTATGACTAGCAAGACGCATCGCTGACTACTTGAATATTTCATGGAACTCGTGCATTTGACACAGTTGCTGTAATAGCAAACCTGGGTTATTCCTTGGGATGGCGAAGAGTTAGAATATATCACTGTCGGACAACTCATGGTTTATTCACGTCTTGTTACCCGGGAAATTTGCCTGGATTTCATGTAAGGTTAGAAGCACCTGAAAGTGAGGTTGGAAAGGTGTCTGTGTGTTTTTATACAACTATAGCTATATCTATCTAACAAAATGGTGTATTAAAGGAGTTTATTTTTTCTTTAAAATGCTTTGATATTTTGTGCTAGAATTTTCAAGCGGCGTGGATAGCAGTGAAAGAATGGACTTTCATTGATGTTATTGGACAAATAGGAAAGATGTAGCCATATTTAGTGAACAATTTTTCTCAATTACCAATTGTTATATTATTGACAACAAAGATACAACATTAAGTGGTAATTTAATTAGTGTGTGCGTACTTTCTGTGCGTAAGTAGTTTATAGAACAAAAGAGGTAAGTTTTACATTCAAACTAAGAATGATTTCCCTCCATAAAAAACAAATAAGCCTTTAAGCGTTTTGCTTTTTAGGCATGTAAAGTCGATTTTTTTCATTAACAACGCACACGTCCCCGTCTCACTGGTATTACATAATCACAAGTGCTTCACGAAGCACAACGTATATTCTGCCATTTGTGACGTCACTCTGACGCAAGTCTGTTCTAGATTTGGAAGTTGGTTGGAACCTGATAATCTGTAAAACAAAACGGTTTTAAAATATTCAAATATATGGATAGGGTAAGATGTTACACCTCCTTCTTTGAATTCGTTGAATGCATGATGGCCATTTTGCATCCAAGTCATATCTATCGTTTCTAACTTAATTATAAATTGCTCTCAATATCGACTACCACCGTGTCCCCAAATCACCTGAAATCCTATTAATCACCTGAAAATGGACATTATGTAGGGCAATTACCACCTATTCTGCGTGAATAAACCATCGATTAGCGACACTTCATTGGTGCTTTGGCTCGTTTAATTATTCAATTCGTAATCAGGTGTCTCACGCAGCCGAAGGTGACATTTGATACGTTTTTGTATGCGATGGCTGATTATACAGCAAGCCGTCGACTGTACTTTAAGCTGCTGAGTGAGAATGATTCTTTGTGAAGTGAAATCAATGGAGTGTGGAGTATTTCGAATTTTCTGCCATATTGAACGGCATACGAAATTGTTACTAAACAGTGGATTACAGCCACGAATTCGAACCGACGTTTTGGTAGAATGATCTCTGAAGTAGAATATGTTGCAATTTCATATTTCTGAAAATTATATAGGCTAATTATTTTGTAACTGTTGCTCCCCTCTTTTAGTCAGAATACGTCAGAACACTTTAGTCAGAACACTTTTAATTCTTCGTTGCGAACACTGTACGCTACTCGCTGTGAAATAACTGAATAATAGCTCCCTATAGGAACAGCTATTAATCATTATCTATCAAAACTTGACAACGAAATAAATCATTTAACGTTGACACCGGGATGATCTTTGCAATATGATCACGTGACAGGATGTCAGATTTATACACGATTGCATCATTTCGGGTGCCAATATTTTTTTTTGTTTTGTGCGCATGCGCTCCTGATACCCGTATAGAAATTTCGTTGAGCTTGTGTCAGTCATATATTATCTGCAAAGTGAATGATTAAAGAAATACAGTCGACTTTATACTAGGCTATGAAAAGCGAATTATTGTTCAATTAGGGCACCTGTATATCATTTCTATATATATATCTATATATTCATAGCTTTTCTGATATGCCATCAGTTTACATAATACATGTAGTTTCCGAGTAAAGCTCAACAAAAAGTTCGTTCGATGAAAATGTATGCTTGTGTGTTGCACACGGTCATTATTATTATTATTATTTTGAGCGTTCTAAAAAAAAACATTTCTTCTGATGATTTCAACAAAATATGAAGGTTGAACTTATATTTAAAGATATACATTATTCAAATAAATTTCTATTTTTCCAAAGTCTGTCTCTGTAAGTATACTGTCTTAGAGAGCGATCAGTCAGCCCAGCATGGCGTGTAAGATACCAGTTAAATGAATTAACCTGGGACGTGCCTCCTAAGGGGAATTAAAGAAATGTGAATACTGCTCCAAATGTAGAAAGACAACATGCCAACTCTGGTCTTTGAAACGACGTTTGGGGACATTAGGCTAAAGTACACGAACTCATATATTGGGAGCAAGCATGTTCCAACAGCGTGGGCGGAATCGGAATCGACACCGGCATAGATTCACATTAATTCAATAACCAACGGAACTGTTTCTCGTCTCTTGGGCTGTATGGTGACATTTGATATGTTGAGTCTAATCAAAATGAGTTGCTTATGAGGAGCAAGAATAACAATGTAAATATTCATTTATTCAACAACAGCAGGTTTGACTGCAAGCAATGGCTGCTAATTGACGTGGCGACATTTGGGATACCATGGTTCATGACTTATTCAAATATGGGTCACAATTAGTGACATGTGGATCAGAAGAGTGGTATATATTGTGCACAGCTCATATATTGTCTCGTGTTTATTTTTCGGTATTAGTCTGCTGACTTTATATACAGGTAGATTACATTAAAAGTTTATAAGGTAGATTTCCACATTTCGTGACCTAAAGGTTTTAATGTTGTTAACGGTAGCCTACTTTGTTAAAAAACCATCTTAAGACCATCGCCATTTCGAGCCGCCGTGCGATTTCTTGCATTTACAAAGGGTTTCAGACGGAAGAGAATGGAGTTTTTCTGCATTATTATCGTATTTTGACGCATCAAGGAATTGATGATATCCGGGTTAAATAGTCTACTATAACGCAGGTACAGTCAAAAGCGTACACAAGGCCTTTTTTCAAATAGAATGTGTACAATTACAGCGTAGCAGCATGCGCGCATAATGCTTCTTGAACATTTCACAGAATGCGCTGCACACATCCCGTATTGCTTTTCCACTAGCCAAAATAATCCAATACAACAGTAAATTGCTACGTTGTTTTATCCCCTGGTGTTTCTGTTTTGTTCTCAGAGCTGAAGTCGGTGCAATTTACCATTAATATTGAGGCGTAAATCAGTGCTTGTGTATTTCCGCGTCTCCAGGTAATACACACATTGGTCTATTAAGAAAATCCCTGTCTTAAACCTCATATAGCAGGTTCACCGAGCGTTCTTAATGTCACACGTGAGGGCAACTTCCTAAGATTATTAATTCATCCCGTTGACGCAACAGCGGTTAGAGTACTATATAGTGGCGTTAAAATGGACGACGTTGGCTCTGCGAAGACGACAGCGTGTGACGTACTTATTGTTGTCTTGGGACAAAACAATCCCGACTGTGATTGGTGGTAGGCCAAGACGGTAACGCAGTTAGACCCCTTACACATTAATGAAATATTCAACGGAACTAATATTTCTATACAGTATCGATTTAAACTGGGGGCTTTCGTATGACAGGAGCTGTTGCAGCTATATTAACACGGCGGATTGATCCAGCTGCTTGAGCACGCAGAGTGCGCCGTGCATAAGCCTGTTTGTTTCTGAACACGGTGGTTGATCAAGAAAGAGCGCTTGCCAATGAAAACAAAGGTACTGCCGCGGCAACTCTTGCAGAGATATCTAGGGCCTCCGCGACACACATTAACGGCAAGATCGCAGCAGCGGTGATACGAGGTAAGTTCTGTAGCTGCGAACGCTGTCTCTATTCTTATTAATGAAATCTCACGACTAGTGGGATGCGATTGACTCTGGCGTTCCGGAGTAGCCTAGGTAGGAAGAAATCTTAATTTAACATGGTAAGTGCGAGTCGCTTATTTAAGCTTGATAAATATGATTTGAAAGTGATTAGTAAGAGCGAGGTGTACAAGTCAGGACATTTTGACGGCGTTATGTTCCCAAAGCACCGAGGATCCATTACTGATGTGCAAGGCGATCTACACTGATTGTTTGTAGCCTGTCAGTTTTATCGGATTTATCTGCAGAGCAATAGCGACAGGAATAAAAACCCCTTTGTTTCTAAATCACCACATGCGACAAACCACTTACCTATGTCCATTTTTACGTATTTGCTAGGAAACAGACGTAACTGGGGGTGAAATTAGTGATGTTTACAGGCGTCTTGTCTCACAGGACGACGGTTGGACTTAGTTTATGGAAAGATAGTGCGTTACGTGTAGCGATCGCAGTTGTATACACGACTTTCTTTTGAAGTCAGTAACGCTTTTAGCCCAGGGCAAATGGACACTTGGGAGTGAAACAAGTCAAATTTCCGATGATATTCTCAAAGGGCAAGAATTAGAATCGACGTGAGAGGAGGTCAAAATGTCTGATAATTCTACAGTTTTCTTACAAGCTGCCTCACCTGTCAGCACGCCTAGCGTATTAATAAATAGAACCTGTGTAACGCCATTAACTATTGAAAGGAAACAGGGACCTAGAGGGTCTCTCTCTCTCTCTCTCTCTCTCTCTCTCTCTCTGCATAAACATACAATTTCACAAATTCAGCCAAATAGGTGTCGACGTACTATCTTGTGGTACATGTATGATGTTATGATGTACACCCGAACTGACATCGCCACAATAGTACCCGCATCTAATTGGCAATCGCATCGCAATAGCGCGTTTTAACACAGAACATTTCTTAATGCAATTAACACGTATGAGCCTGTGTAATCCTCAATCTAATAGAAACATCATCTTTACTCCCGCATACACTGCAAATACGCCTGAGTGTACAGAACTCACAATAATGCAGTGTGAGGCAATGTCTGCTTTGCACAGATTTGCACCATACAAATGACGCCTTGGTGTACATACAAGTTTGTTTTTCTTCTTGTTCAAATTAATCTTGCGCACTTGACGGGTTTAATATACCTTTCTATTTAAGAAATTAAGAATTTTGACGTACTCCGTGTTGTTTGGGTTGATTCTGTGTCATTTTAGACATTTTGTGCTGAATGTTATTCCGACGTTATCATATTCATTTTTGGGTTATAAAATGGATCAGTTTTCTGTAAGTCAAAATCACTGTACTTTCGTGTACTTTTACTGTATTGAATAATACGCATAATACCATCTTGGTTTGTGCGTCTTGATAGCACAATATTTACTCTATGGTCTCCAAGCTGCTCTCGGTTACAAATGAATTGTGTCTCCACTGAAATGTCAACAAGACATATCGGTAATATGAGAAGACATGACATCAATTTATCACTACGAAATTGATTGCTCAATTTAAATTTATAAAGATATGCACACAAGCCGAACTTAGGGATGCCCTCTGGCAAGCACGATGAACTACGCCTATTTTAACCGTGAGTGTCAGTGCTATTGCGCACTGATAAGCATAGATTTCTGAAACTAAACGATCCATGACGACGCAACAAAATTTACATCTGAATAAGCATGCAAAAGACTTAGACTAAAGGTCACCGTGAACAGTTTAAGTGGCAAGTGCCTGGACTTGGTCCAAAGGAATGATTAGACGTGCGATTGATGGCATTAATCGATATATAACGTGTCCTTGGGGAGGCTGTCGAGTTGTCCGGCTGTGTGGACGATAGAAACACATCCGGGTGACGAGAGAATAATGTGACGTCACGCTAGAAAGGGGAAGGGTGACGTTCTTTGGAATGTTTTTTTATGTGTATCATAGTAGATTGGTTCCCACATCACCCAACATTATTCACCCCCCCCCCCCCCCGTAAAAAAAAGGATCTTTTTTTTTGGGGGGGGGGCGGTCTGATCGGTTGGGTTGTTATTGAAATAAAATACACTTATATTAGAAGTATAATCTGTCATAAGTCTTTACCGATATTTTATGCTCCTGTCATTTGTCTTTCCATGTCAGTAAGCAGGCATTGTTTCACTGGTATCAGGAACTCCCTGCATATAACCGTGTATAATAACATGTCTTCTCAGTGAACTAATGCTTTTTTATTTCTCGATTACTATACAGTGTAATTACTCCCCCTTTTTGTCAAGAGCCACTCGATCAAACCATACAATATAGAACTTCTAACTTACATAACTATGTTATCCTTAGATGTGAATTTGATGCTTTTAAGCAATGTAAACCAGAAAATATTGTACGTAAATATGAACTTTTTACTAATCAATATTTGCATATCCTTATAGGGTACAATTAGTCATCGCTGTAGCGTGCGTGCCTCAGATAAAAGTTAATTGCCAATGCCTTCTTTTTCCACCTGAACAACGGTTCCACGTGTATTGTACTGTAATTGCACAATTGATTGTTTGTGCAATTTTATATTACGAAACATAAATCAATCCGTTCATTTCTCAATGAATGTTATTATTGAAATTATGATTATGGCAGAATATTATTGCTTGGATTTGACGGAAGCTCCATATTAGACTGACAATTGGCAGGCTAAATGTTCGTCTTGGTACCAAAATTAAAATGGATCGCCTTCCTCAATCGGATCTCTATTTCCGATTCGATTTGCAGTTGACATTTATGGACGTGCAGGACTGTAAAGCTGAAAAGAGATTAAATGGGGGCCGGAATTTGGTTATGATAAACAAAATATGAAAATATAATCTGTCTGGAACAGCGCTGGTTTAGCTTCTCCAGCATGTTTGAAGGGGCTGCCCCAGAAATAATATGGCGAAATTGTGTATTCATAGGTTCGTTCGGTCAAGTCTCCTAGATGTTTACACCAAGAATAGGACAACGAACAAAACAAACAAACAAATAAACAAAATTGCTTGGAGTGCTTTTTGTTTTGCAGTGTAACTGTTTGATGCATTGCTCTTGAAAGGTAACAAAAGCTGTATGAATAAACAACGACATGCTGACGCATGGAATATTTCATGAAAGTTGAATGTTCCCAACATTGCCAAAGCAACAAATAACAAGCAAAAACAAAAGGTACAACGGATTTGCATCCGCCACACAAACCATAAATCATAAGAGACAAATATTTCCTCTCATTTCACTTTTCTGTCTCACACAAGGATCGAAGTTATTGCTAACTACACCGTATTCTGTAACGAGATAGAAACTGATGCAGACGTGCATTCAAGGACGCAGACATATTGCGTCATAAGAAAATATTTCATTAAGAGACAAGTCTGATTAATTTTACTGCCATGCAATTGGTTTATGGTTTTGCCACCTGCTTCTGGGCCAGAAGCTCCCATAAACCAGGTGGCATGGGTGTTCCTTCAACTTGTCTGGTGTCACGTTCTGAAATAACGTAATACATTATTTGATCATTGGGAAAAGACTGATCAATGAAACGTCTGAGACAACTGACAGAAATCTGGACCACCCCAGGCTGTACATGGTTTTATAACCCCAGTTTAAGTTTTGGGAAATTTGTCTAAAATGGTGACGCACCGCTGTTTAGCCAAAACAGTAAATCTTTTGCCCTTTTCTGGAACGGGGTCTGTAAGCAGATGTCACTGATGATTACCAGCACCTGTAAGAACCTTTATATTGACCTTGCTGCGTCAAGGAAGAGACTTGATGAGGACAGCCATATTTGCCCATTCTTGGCAAATGTTTGCTGTCAAACAGGGCTTTTTGTTGACACTGCTGCGGGAAATCGTTGTTTGTGGTTATCATATGGACTCGCTATGTTAATTTATAGAATGTGTTCTTCTTGAGTCGCAACCAGATCACGGAGTGACTGTCATTACTACCTATATATCTAAAATATCGTGTTTTTTTTGTAACCAGACCTTTAAATCGTGGCGTGCATTTAGTCATTTGTGCGTTTCTTTCCACAATTATCACGATTTTCCTGATTTGAGTTTTCAAAACTGTTTTGCTTAATAACACTTAAAAGTCTAACAATATTGCCATTTGTCTGGTTAATTGACCACTTAAGATATTAGTTAGACAGAGTCCACATAGGTGTCCATGTGTGCATGCATTTTGAAAAAAAAGTGTCATGCACGTGAGAGTCCCCCGTGATACAAGGCACGGTTTCGTCACGCTAACCCTAACACGTATGAACCTAATTGGGGGGGGGGGGGGCTCTGTTACACGGAATCAAGTTTCTTAACATCGGTTTTACCCAAACATTTTTTTCCTTCTTTCTTTCTTCTTCTTCTTGCTATTATTATTATTTTTGGCATAAAATAACAAGGAACGACGAAGCCTGTGGGTCAACTTCTCTATATCAGTGTTCTTGTATAGATTTTACATAAAAATCACGTGTATCGATCTTTAGTGCGTTAACATACCACGGGCTATTTGTCAGTTAATGATGAAGCCAAAGGCCAGGGGGTGCCTGTGTGTGGGCTAATGACATTAATATAGATCTACAAAAAATCATTATCAGAGCCGTCCATTTGATATGTGGAGTTAAAGGTGCCAGTTTTCAATTGCAAAGGTCATTTGGTTAAAAATCGTTCACTGAGGTTGCCGATTCTGCGCAGCTTGGGTTTTTCTGCACGCACTAAGAATTGGGGACTGTTGGAATATCACAAGAAATTACCGAATTATGGTGTCACAAATTTGAATGAAACTCGATGCGCAGTCACTTTAAGTCGATTTGGCGATGTTTGCCTAATTGTGTTTTACAAACGATTGAACACAGTATAGACAGAAGACATACCCAAATTGGGTATTGTAACCACTGCGAGCAAAATCGTAGTCGATAAAATCAAAACGTGCTTTTAGGGCTCAGTTAAAAGGGCAAAAAGCTTGTTTTATAGCCTTTTAAAGTCGTTGTGAAAGGCAACTTAGTCGGCTACAATCTATACAATTATTTTTTTAAATCCAGTGTTCGATTCCTGTCGTATTTTTAGACAGGTGTCTAGAAAGCGAGGCTTATATGGGACTTGATGCTGCTATAGTCTACTAAGAGCACACACAAACTTGTGAAATGCTCGACAAATCCCAATAATTAAAAAAGTGGAAATAATAAATAATAATATAATAAATAATAATAGACTGCATGGCATTATCGTAATTACATCATTACAAAAACAGCGAAGAAAGGTCATTTGTTTGCAGTGTTTAGCCATACAATTCTCTAATATTTGTTGATGATAAAAACTAATATTCTGGCTAAGACTATGTTTTAATAGAAAGCCTGCTTACTGGGATTACAATAATCTGTGTCGGGTAATGCATGTACCAGTGAACATCTGTTTTCCCAATAGAAGATTTACTTTTTTGTCAATGTCCAGAGTGAGACATCATAAATATCCCATTACAGTCAAAAATAGCCCAAACAAAAGTCCTCAATACCTTCAGGTATACAGGGTCTACTAAAATAACATTACCCAAATGATTTTATTGAAGCGGTTAGGTATTGATCAGGGGAGGGAGGTCAATCAGTTTACCGTGATTTCTAATTAGTGATTGACATTAACTGCACGAAAGGGCGATCAGATTCTTTTTCATATTAGAATCCGCAACCAAACCCCAGTGGTACTTGGGAATCGCCAACGGCAATAGGTTTAAGACAGCGAGTCTTTTAAATATCCACTGGATATATAGAAACACACATTAAAATAATTAAAGGATTAATGCAACCCCTATTGTAAGGGAACCTTTTGAAGCAATTTTTTTAAAAGCAAAATGCCTCTTCACTTCAAACATTTTTGATTCTGTCGCTCTGCAATGTGGCTATCTTGATATAAGTTGCAATGGTCCTTAAGTCGACCAAACAAAAAACCGTACCAATGTATATTCAACAAGTATTGACGTATTAAGCCTTACATAAAAAACAAAACCCTTAGATTCCAGGTAATTGAGCGTGATCTTGGCGTATTTTCCGGTAAATCGCGCCAGTGGAGTGGTTATGCACGTTGGCAGGTGTCATAGTCTCTCACTTCAAACATGTTTGCCAATAGAACTCTACGGAGAAATACAGCCATGCATCAGTGCCACTGTTAATGATCTTCTTGTTGGATGTGCGTTCATGCAGACGTGGGGATGAGTGTTTTTGATAGCGATTGGCACATTCACAGGTACTGGTGTTAAAAAATGGAAAATAAAGTATTCGGTACTGGATGCTTGACTTTATTTAAACAGGTTCAAGGTGATTTGTTGAATTGCTTCCTTTTCTTTAGAACCATGTGTCCAGTTGCGTTTTTTTTATTTATTAAAGGTTAGTCAAAATGCAGTTTTGATATTTGATGGACTAATGAGGAATCTTTCCCTAATTTTAGTTCATTATTTATCCCATTTAAGTTCCCGTTGCCAACTAGTGATGTAAACAAAGTTTACATTAACGTGCTTTTTCCTTTATAGCGTCAACAAGGCGGTAGTATTTTTCAAAAAAAAAAAAAAAAATGCATACCCCTGAAGAACACATACCCTGACACCAATGTTAGAGAGAGTACCCATTATTCCACCTGTCATTTATGGCTAAATATATACATAGTTAACTGGTAAACAAGCCGATCAAGCTTTCTTTCTGTTGCTGCAGCCGCTCAATACTAAACGTTAGCTGTGGGCATATCGTGATATTTGCTCTTCAGGAAATCAAATGTGAGTTCGACATTTCGTTTGCTGTGTGTGGACTGTAAATGAAGAATTATTGGGATTGTATGATGGCTGTCATTTGACAAATGTCCCTAATGAATGATGCAAAAAAAAAAAAAGAAGAGGAACTAGTTTTATGGGACTTTCTGGGTCTGCTCATAATGACTGTTACTTCATTTCGTTTTAGCAGGACGGCTCAGAATTTATCACCTGTGATATATCTTTGTTTCATTTTAACCTTGCATTTTAGTTATTTTGTTTTGAATTTGCTTATACATATGTCTTTTAATATTCCTTTATTCTTATTCACTAGTGGTTTTATTCAACCATGATGCAATGATTGTAATTATCCATCCCTCGGGTTGCAAATGAGGTAATAATAATAATAATAATAATAATATCCTATGGTGAAAACAGGTTCCGGACACATGAAATAAAATTTTGATGCTGCTGTCCCTGCCGGAAACACGTGCAGACCACGTGGATATCGCGAGATAACGTTGTATGTTTACTACGAACATTCAACTCCCTGCTATCCTTATTAGCAGTTCTTGCAATTGGTCCTTACCACCAAACTGAATTTTTGCATCATGCAGCGCCATTTTAATGTAATAAAATTGTATTCTCCTAGGATGTGGTTGGATTCAAATAACTGTATATGCAACTTGCCGCAGTTGTCATTGTGTAAAAGGCCGAAACTTCATTTGGATCATACTGACCTTGGTTGATTGATGCCCCATTTGTTTCAATTTGATTTAGAAAAACAGCCCTCAAATTCCCATATTCAATAACATACAAAATAAAGTGACCTCCGGCGCAGAAAAATAGAATTGTCTTCAACCTTATATTAATCAATAATTTATTTATGCTGTCACTGAAAAATACCACCCGCGGCATTCTTTTTAATAAACAATAAAATATCACACCGAGGACTGGGCTGAACAGAGATGGTTTGATGTGTCCTTCGTCCTGTTATGGTGTGTTCTGTTGACAGGAGGGGGTAGATATAAAGAAGGACGCTTTTAGTGAAGGAAAGGTGGGTTGTGTATGTTCTAACGGCCGTCGGGTCTAGCTACAGCGTGTAACTCGATTGGTGTGGAGGAGGGGGGATTTCCAAGAGTGAAAACTTGGATTTTTCAGTGATCTGTACGATGATACAGGGTGTCAAAAAAGTACGTGCAATAGAGCGTGACGACTTTTCTCAACACCCACTACACAACGATTTGCACAGCTGTGCTACCGAGCCACCCTTGAAAAAAGTCAATAGAACTACCTCGGCATCAGAGCTACACAAACTTTATTAAATTGCCTTTTTCAAAATTGGATTAGCTGGCTAAGTAAAATCAATATGTTTCTATTCTTAGACACAGTACCTCGAGAAAGGCGGCACAGGGGTTGTTGTGGCCTTCGGAGCATAAACCATGAACCCCCCTGATATCCATGGGGCTTCGTTCTGGTGTTAATTACCTTAGCGTGTTCTTAGGCCTAAACCCCGCTGGTGATTCTGTGCATCAAGAATTTATCGCTCTAAGACTGGGCTAAATTATGTCATTAATTTGGCATTATTATAACACGACGCTATATTTGGGTGTTTCAGACCAGAGTATTAATTTTTCTTCATTAAGTCGAGTTATAACCAAAGGCGCGTAAGTCGTAACTGGTTGGCTACGTCTGTTTAGAACCATATTGGTATGGGGTACTGCTATAGACAATGTTTTCGTGATATTTCGGTTGTGTTCGTATTTCTGGCATGCATCAACATAAGCCTACTTAATTATTATCTATTATCATCTTTTCATTAAACTTGCCATCCTGCGAGTGTCATTACAATATCAACAATCTGGAACTGGGGTTAATGACCGCGTTCACATTACGACCATTTAAAGACCGAAAATCAGCCCAACTTGCGTCAACGGACAAACGTATTAAAATGAAAATAACGTCTTTCGGGTTTTTAATGATCTTGTTTGAACGAATCAACCGACGAAAAGAGTCACCAGCTTCCTCTGTGCTCACAGAATGACCGGATGTTAATACGTTTAAGATAGGCAGTGTATTATAAAGCAGGGTTAAGTGGCTTTGGGTGCGTTTGTCCACTTTCTTCAGTTGTTTTTGTCGTTTGTGCATCGGTTGCATCTTTCGTTGACTCTGGTTTGCTCTTTTTACATCTGTATACATGACTGCCAACACACAATGAGGAGGTATATTTTGTATACATTTACGAGCTCGTGGACAAGAGATTCGGGGTTTCCTCAGGTCCACTTTGAATCTTAGATGTACAGCTGTACAATATACCGGGTACTATAGTACATATACATATACATATACATGTAGATATACATGTAGGTACTAGTTACTTCTATGCCATTTCCCTAGTTGGGTGAAAAAAGGGATAAAAGTTTGACATTTTGTGAAAAGAACAAGCTTTGAATTTTCTGGTTGCAGCATTACATTGATAAGATACATGTAACATTTGAGGTTTAAGGGAAAGTACAAATGATATAGAATACTGATGCATAAACTTTGCTTTGATTGTGGTTAGACCACACAATGCTGCAGAACATACCACACCTGTCGCACGTGAATTTCCGTTTCTTGTCTAATTTTTTTTGTCATGTTTAGTTGGTTAGGTAATTTTAAGGTAGATGTATAGTTTAATGGTAGATATATGCGGTTTGTTGGATCCCTTCAGTATGTTATAAGGCTTGGGTATGAGGTAAAGGAATATTTATATACAAAAAAATTAAGAGGTTTAACTTTGTAAGTGTCGTATTCAGCTGAAAAGGGACCCTGTTACTTATTACCAGTAAAATTTAATAAAGATTCTTTGTCATTTCTCCTAAGAGGATAAAAAGGTCCACTTTTTTCTGAAAAAGAGCTCCAATTTGAATTCCCTGGCCACATGCCTGTTACGTCATGCTCACACACATACGTTAATTCTCCCAGTTTTTATTACTTGTAGGCAATAAAGCAATCGATAGATATATATTTTGATAGCCTAGATTTTGCTGTCATCGTTATGTCAGATAACTGTTAGGTTATGTGTTGAGCCCTTAAACCTCTGTGCTGATAAGGGAAGCAGTTGTCCTCGGTTGACATGAGGACAAACTGCCGTGTCCTGAACGCGTCTAGGCAATTTCAATAAATGTAATTAGTCTAAGGATAGCATCTTTAAGGGTTCTTTTTAGCCAAGAATGCCATTACTGAAGCATGCAGTCTAAGGATTTCATTTGGGTCGCTTAATTCTCGGTGGGGATGACAGTTCCTTTATTCTCACATTGACAATGTTGAGGCTGGACTGGGAAAAGATGGAGTGATTATATCTTTAACATTATTTGTAGATAAGTCTTCGTGTTTGGTCTTGACGGACGCAATTCCTTAACAAGCAGTGGAAACGTGCATCGGCATTTCTGTCGGTGCCCCAGGGAAATAAAAACGCTGGATCAGCGCTTAACGCTTCTGTTCAGTGATGCCTTAGGGAAGGGAAACAATCAAGAACTAGAACAGGCAAATTCGTTCTTCAGGCAGACCAGCAGATAAGAATTCCAACGAGCTCAAGCCAGCGGCGATTTGAATTCTCTACAACTATACTGCTTTGTACAACACTAGTTTGCATGTTTTTTTGCTTTTGAGGGCGACGCAGTTTATTGGGTCCCGATTCCTTCAAGGTATTTCTAAAGGTTGGTCTTAATTTTCATACGTCATGCTGTCGTATTTATATGAAAATACAAATTTTATCATCTAGCCAATTCATAGTGTCCAAGGACACCTGTTGGTTGTCTCGAAATTATTAATGGACACAATCTACACTGGGATTTGTAAATTAACGCACAATGTTAAACGGAACATGAAGTTTCTCTTTGTTTAATTCTACCTTCACCTTTCATTTACTATTTTCTTTTGTATGTTTTCATCTTTACCGATAGATCTATCTGGTTCTGTAAACTTTTGTAGCCATTTGACCTCACGTAGTATGTAGACATAATGCAACATATAAAAGTGCAATTATGCTTGAGATTTGTCGTGGCAAGTTAAAGGTAAGTGACTCACACAGTTAAACCAAAGCTTAACAATGTGTGAACCAGCATTCAGAAAGAAACATACAGGTGGTAGGCGTCCTTTTTAAAATATTTAGTTTGAAGGTCGTGACAGATTGTTTCGTGTGTTTATATTTTATCATTTGCACATTTTCTGTTATTTACGTACGTGCGATTTCAAGAAGTATCTGAGGTACTAATGGCGGAGAATANTAGGTAATTTTAAGGTAGATGTATAGTTTAATGGTAGATATATGCGGTTTGTTGGATCCCTTCAGTATGTTATAAGGCTTGGGTATGAGGTAAAGGAATATTTATATACAAAAAAATTAAGAGGTTTAACTTTGTAAGTGTCGTATTCAGCTGAAAAGGGACCCTGTTACTTATTACCAGTAAAATTTAATAAAGATTCTTTGTCATTTCTCCTAAGAGGATAAAAAGGTCCACTTTTTTCTGAAAAAGAGCTCCAATTTGAATTCCCTGGCCACATGCCTGTTACGTCATGCTCACACACATACGTTAATTCTCCCAGTTTTTATTACTTGTAGGCAATAAAGCAATCGATAGATATATATTTTGATAGCCTAGATTTTGCTGTCATCGTTATGTCAGATAACTGTTAGGTTATGTGTTGAGCCCTTAAACCTCTGTGCTGATAAGGGAAGCAGTTGTCCTCGGTTGACATGAGGACAAACTGCCGTGTCCTGAACGCGTCTAGGCAATTTCAATAAATGTAATTAGTCTAAGGATAGCATCTTTAAGGGTTCTTTTTAGCCAAGAATGCCATTACTGAAGCATGCAGTCTAAGGATTTCATTTGGGTCGCTTAATTCTCGGTGGGGATGACAGTTCCTTTATTCTCACATTGACAATGTTGAGGCTGGACTGGGAAAAGATGGAGTGATTATATCTTTAACATTATTTGTAGATAAGTCTTCGTGTTTGGTCTTGACGGACGCAATTCCTTAACAAGCAGTGGAAACGTGCATCGGCATTTCTGTCGGTGCCCCAGGGAAATAAAAACGCTGGATCAGCGCTTAACGCTTCTGTTCAGTGATGCCTTAGGGAAGGGAAACAATCAAGAACTAGAACAGGCAAATTCGTTCTTCAGGCAGACCAGCAGATAAGAATTCCAACGAGCTCAAGCCAGCGGCGATTTGAATTCTCTACAACTATACTGCTTTGTACAACACTAGTTTGCATGTTTTTTTGCTTTTGAGGGCGACGCAGTTTATTGGGTCCCGATTCCTTCAAGGTATTTCTAAAGGTTGGTCTTAATTTTCATACGTCATGCTGTCGTATTTATATGAAAATACAAATTTTATCATCTAGCCAATTCATAGTGTCCAAGGACACCTGTTGGTTGTCTCGAAATTATTAATGGACACAATCTACACTGGGATTTGTAAATTAACGCACAATGTTAAACGGAACATGAAGGCTCTTTGTTTAATTCTACCTTCACCTTTCATTTACTATTTTCTTTTGTATGTTTTCATCTTTACCGATGGATCTATCTGGTTCTGTAAACTTTTGTAGCCATTTGACCTCACGTAGTATGTAGACATAATGCAACATATAAAAGTGCAATTATGCTTGAGATTTGTCGTGGCAAGTTAAAGGTAACTGACTCACACAGTCAATTAAACCAAAGCTTAACAATGTGTGAACCAGCATTCAGAAAGAAACATACAGGTGGTAGGCGTCCTTTTTAAAATATTTAGTTTGCAGGTCGTGACAGATTGTTTCGTGTGTTTATATTTTATCATTTGCACATTTTCTTTTATTTACGTACGTGCGATTTCAAGAAGTATCTGAGGTACTAATGGCCGAGAATATGGTGCGATGATATCTGTGTAATTGCGAAAGGAGACAGGTATGTTCAACAAATACAAATGAAGGTTTCAAAGCTCGGTAAGATACTGTAAATACAATTATACGGACAGAATATGAATATCTACCTGACGAGTCACTGCATATGCTGCTTCTGTTGACATTGTCTTTTACCATGTTGTGTTTTATTCATTTGCCCTGCTGTGTTTTTGAAAAGATGCCGACTGGATAGTTCATAAATTATGTACACTGTAGGTACATGTACACACAATGGACAATAGAAGTGTCATCCCCTGAATCAGAGTAATCAAATAATAATCAAGTAATCAATAATCAAAGTAGGCAGATCTTGAGTAGTTATAATGCCTGGTCTACATTTTTTTTTTGTGAAATTTGATGTTAATAAAATGATACCAGGAGCATATCATTCCACAGTCATTTATGTCCCCCAAAGTACTGGTTCAGTAGGGATGACACTTCTATTGTCCATTGTGTGTACTTAAATGGAAACAATTAACTGGCATTCAGTAGCTATTGACGTAAGAATCGGCTTCAGCAGAGCTCTGCTTTTAGACACGTTTAATGTCAAACAAGACCATCATATATTAAATTTCTAGACAGGGACTTGGATGATAACCAGGCATACTATGCTTAGTAAATCCTGTTTGTTAATTCACTAGAGGTCAGATTAACGAAATCAACGCGTTATATTTCCGTCTATTTCCGTCCATTTCCGTCAACCCACCCGAGAGTCACGAAAAGGTACACAACTGCTGTTCTTGGATAGCTTATGTTACTATAATCTTGCATCTAGACTCATTTGTCACAAAAAAAATCCATCGAGTTTTTATCCGGACCCTAGATCAATTTCCCAAGACATCTATCACTGAGTGTTCATCTCATTTATCCTTATATTGTTAAATGAATTACGATATATATTTGCTAAATGTGGCGTCCCGTATCATTTTAGTACAAATTTTCCTTAGCATTTAGAAGTTAAGACGCAATTTTATTTGCTCGACATCTGCATATCTGCGTTATGTTACGTTTATTACGCTGTTTTTATGTTAATGCGAGAATCGTAAAAAACAACCCTATTTAGATACAACTATACCCCTATTACAAAGTGGAACTATGTATACGTACTTGTTTTACCAACACGTAAAAGCTGAAACACTTAACGTATCTTTGAAACGACGTTTTTATTTACACATTGCACCACACTACATGATTCTTATAACACTTTAAGGCGAATAATGAATCATCAAAAAGACATATGCTTCATTGGCCAATTTTCAGACATGTTTGGTAAATCCAAGTTGCTGTAAAATACAAGACAATTGATCTTTAGCGTAAGCAATTCTGGCTTTCATAGCAACACCCGCTGCATACAAAGGGCAAGATTGTATGCCAGTCTTATTCCGACCAGGTTTTTTTTTCGCTAAAAGCTTTGTCTGAAAAAGCGACTGTTCTTCATAATTGCAGTACCATGGTCAGGTTTTACTGCGTTGTTACAATAACCCAAGTAAGTACACGACGGTATTGTTATTAGTTATGGAATTCTCTCGTTCCCTCAGGTTTTTTGCCATATACACATTGAAGACAATAAAAAGGACACCCAAAATAGATAGACAGATACCTTAATAATAATAAAAAGTACAATGTGCAGTGCAATCGTAACATTTAGCTATTGATTTACATTGCATCTTATCTTCAGCGCAGTTGTCAGTTGAGATACCTTCATCTTTATTGTTTTGGGCATATTGAGGGCACGAGGATTATTCCCTTAGTTGTAGTAGATATAATTTGATTTGTAGCTTAATAACGGTGAGACGAGGAGGGGAAGGCTCTACTGGCGGGTTTCTTTTCGCCTCTGGTGCGGGAGGTCGTTGGTCTGCAACCCCATCACCTGACTATTGTCGCCATTTTCAAAATACGCAAGCTGTTTTCTCGATATCGTCAAACTATCGTAGATGTAAAGCCTGTCGGTAAGGATTAGCGCTTATCCCAAGCATCCCATATACAGTATCTGGGGTTGTATGCTTCTCAGGGAGAAGAGATCGTTTCTGGATTGAAGAGATCAATAAAGAGCAGGCGTGTATTGTAAACTCGGCTGTTCCTTTTTCTTCCTCAAGGATAGAGAGCCTATGAGGTAATGAATTCACTAGTTGCCTCCTCTATAAAACGCGGTTCACTGATCGCTATTATGATTGATATGACATATCAGTTTGATAGAGGTATGTGGTATACCATATTATTTGCGGTAAGCGTTTGTGGTGAGCTTGGTTGTCATGGGATACCCCCCTCATAATTACCTCTCTACTCAGTACTAGTGCCAATGCACTCGACTTTTCCTTCACCACCGGTGTGTATGACCCTCCACCAGAGGCCAGCTCGGTACTGACGTGTTTTTTTAATTCTTGTTTAATAATTCTTGCTAGTGAGTACACAAATGCACAGGGAAAGGCCACAGAGAAATCTATGAATAAACGAAGCAATTCTTTCTGTGATCCTGGTAGGCATGTATGGCTGAGGGTAGGCATGTGGCTAGCGTTAAACAGGCCTAACTGCTAGTTTGGCCTCCTCCTCCATCTTCTCCTTTTCTTCCTCCTTCTCCTCCTTCTCCTATGTGAAGCCAATACCTCTAAGCTAGATACTGGGTACAATAGGGTATGAATAGCCTAGGCAATGGTTAGGCCATAGCCGCTATCTTGGTCACAGAGAGAGAGAATTCTCCATTAGTTGTTCACAGATATTTTTCTGGTTATGCCTCTGCGCTTTTCTGTACTGTGGGACTTTTTGAAAATAAATAAATAAATAAATAAATAAATAAATAAATAAATAAATAAATAAAACAATTACCACATCCCTTAGCTGGCAATTGTTTGAGATTTATTTCCACAACATAAAACAAGAAGTTTTTTTATTATCATGGAAAGGAGGGTCATAATCTCTTCTCTTTTTTTCCCACTTTTTTTGTCATCCCCATAGTTGTCAGCGTAGTCAACTTTTCAATTACATATGAGATACCATAGGAGTCCCCTCAATCATCCTTTCCATTATTAACTCCCTATTTAGGCATCGTTTTGATTAACCTTTCGCTTGTGTATCGATTTTTGTGAGATATTTATGAAGATGGCGAGATAGGGTACTGAGCTACGGGTCGAAATTAGCCTAAAATTGGTATTAATGATTTACGATTGAAGTTTTATTTCTCGTTAGGCGAGCTTATGAAACTGTATTCGATTTGAGCTATTAATCTAAGTGCTATGGATATTATCCTAGCTACGTAAGCCAAACGATGTCAGTGACGCAGCCCGCGTGGCTGTAGGTGAAGACCATTCTCGCAAATACTACACTACGAGCAGCTTTGCGTGACTTTTCCATCTATGCCTGTTAAAGAAGGTTTAAGCTTGTACTTATAAATAGTTGGCTCAACTGACTTCATTAGCGTGGCATCTGTCACTACCACCAAGCATGCAATATAGACTGTACAGGCATAAGTCAATAACAAGTTATTCATATAGTTAACATGATGGGCACGAATAAAAAAAGTGGTTAAATTAAGCTTCTTCATATCTCAATTTAGAGCAGAACTCACTTGGCTACACATGATCAGATTGCCTCGAAATTTGTGATATATACAGGTACATTGTTTCTGTTTACTCAGCAGGTGAAGTGAGAACGGCAGGTGTGTACATGTACTTTGAACGACGTGAATGGTGACTCAGCCATTGTAACTGTGTATTACAATTATATTTATTAGGAGCACAGTGATGAAAGTTGAAAGTTTTAACATTGCGGCAACCGTTTACAAGTTAAAGAAAGTGTTGTCATTCTTAAAATTTTTGTGACGAAGGAGAGAGACTGGATTTATGCCATGCTTTGGGCAATGTTCGTCCCACTTGTCACCCCACAGTGGTATTCCACTTCATTCTTACAGTAAAAGAATACCAGGGTATCACCCATTAATAAAACACCATCACCCAGCAATAGCCCTTGAATCACTTTTTAATGAGATAAAACGGTTTCTGACCCACACTATTGAACGATGGCATTGACGGAAGGACGTGAAAACAGAAACGTCACTTCACCATCAATCACCCCTGATTCCTAAGAGTGCCTGAAGAGGGCACTAGAAATAAGTGCTAGACACAAATTTGAGGCGACGCGTCGTCATCATGCAAACTGTTCATTAAGTGAAGGGGTGATAGCTCAATGAATTCACTTCTCGTTTATGTTGATCATACAGCTGTGAATTCGTCTCATCGATAAGTCATCTCGGGAGCAGCCAGCTGTGGCCAGAAACACTGAAGATTGATTGATAGATAGATAGTCACGAGTTCGCTTCAAGAGGTTCGGAACTTTTTCGTTAAATGGCTTAAGTTTTAACATTCCCTGTGAATAATTTTAGCCATCTTACTTTGGTTTAACAATTAATCTACACTGACGCTGCCTACTTGCTTTATATCTTTTAACTAAACCCGCAGAACTTAATAGCAATCGCCTTGTCTACCAATGACATAAGTTTTTAATGGTAACAATATCTTGTTCAAGCACGTCAACAACATTTATTAAAGGCCAATCTTTCATAAAGCGCACTAGCACCTGTCCCAAAATGACTTTGGTCAGATGATAGGTCTAAACTTTAAAAGAAGGCATTTCCTCTAAATTGACCCAAGACATATCAGAAGTAGTCCAATTTTAAATTAAAATATTGAGCCCATTTATAATGACAATAAAATGATGTTAATGAAAGCAATGTTTTAATATACCCATTAGACATTACTGGCTATGTAAATCTCTTCGGCCCCAGCTTAGCCTAAAGGAAAAAAAACTTGAAAAATAGCCCAGTTGTTTAAGTTGAGACAGAAATAACTCATCTGACGTAACCAGACAGACGAAGCAGGCAGGGGTCTCCATAGACACTCCCATGGTACCTTAGAAGTCATAAAATGTTTTAAGCAATCAGACCGCCTTGGCTATGGCCAACGGCAGATAACGTGTGTCATGGAGAGCCCTTGGCGCATCACATTAAAAAAAAGAATAAATGTTGACTGCCTTTGGCGAAACTCCGCTTTTAGATAACCCCCATGGATTAATTGGTTAGTCTCAATAAGGATGTATAGACTCATGTTTGGCGAAACAAACAGTATACGGAGAAACATACAAACGAACGACTGCCTGGACATAGCTCTTTGGCGGCGCACTTCGAGAACCAGTACTTGTATTTTGAGTCTATATACATGAAACATTGAAAATATACTATCTCAAAGAGATGTTAAATGGAGAGCTTATTTCTTGCATTTTAGGATGATTTTATGGACGTGAATTCCGTTTCTGAAGCGCATTAAATGTGATATTTCCAAGGATATAATCATGCATAAAGTCGCAGTTTTCTCCAGGTCTTACTATACTCAATGCTGTTGTGGAAATTTAGAATCAAATTATTAGATAAGTCTGAGTTAAAAGTCACAGCATAAGTGGATAGTTCAACAGTAATTTTACCACATGCAAAACAAACTCAGAGAGAAAGTTAGTTTTTTATTAGTCGTGAGTGAAGTAACTCTCTCTCGCTGTTTATTTGTATCACACTGCTAATGACTCTCGATCCCGGCGTTTTACAAAAAAAACCTTGCACAAGGTGGAATATCACTTGTAATTGAAATTAAATGTCCATTTCAAGCTATTCCGTTTCAGAGGCAGTGACCAAATTAGTAAATGGCGTTTTTATGTACGGCTATTTCTAAACAAAGGACTAAGAATTGTGTTAGGCGCTGGTAACATTATTGCTTTCCCTTTTACACGGCTTCGGCTAGGGTTCGTCAAATTAAACGTGATCGCATTCAGATATACACAGCTGACTAGCTCTCAAGAAAACTTCCAAGTCTAATAAAGGCTGTGCCTCTGTTATAGCGTGGCATGAAGTGCGTTGCTTGTCACTTTAAGGACCTTTGGCAGACGAGCACCACGCAGGACCCGTTTTTGCATTTCGAGATATTTCTCCAGGTCTCTACAACCGATTGAGAGTGGCATTATAACAGCTTCTTGTAAACAAGGCCCGAAAACAAAATCGATCGAATACGATTTAAACTACCCGGAGATTGCGTGTGGAGAAACCAACTGCCAATTCTAAGCACTGTCACTAATTACTTTTACCTTTCAGCATACAAACAAAGTCAAAACGGAAGAAGTTTTGAGGATTGCCTTGTAACAGTTTTATTTTCATAACCCCCTGACATTACAAGGGCATCTATGGGGAAAAAAGTTATAAAATATGCACCTGAACAGACTAATAAGGCGTTTATCGGAATTATTGCTCTAAACTCGGCTTGCCAAGGAGCCTCGGGCTATCTGTCGGCTTCGCATAATTTTAACAGAAAGAAGGATGCTAAATACAATACCTTGAATGAATTTGCCACATTCCACATCTTTTGATAGAATGATGGTTTGTCCTTGTGCGTTTTATTCTAAACTCTTGCTTATGGACTTAACGAATTCATACAAATACACAGAAGTAGTTTAGATGGTTCATATCCAGCAAAAGCGCTGAATTGTTAGGGATAAGTGGTCACCGCGTTTATACCAAATTATGTCGTCATAGCAACGTGGTGACCACGTCATCATGTGGTAATAATGTGGTAACCAAGTAGCGTGCGTTTTGGGTAACACCCAGTGTAGACCTTCATGTAAATGAAGAAATGGCGCAAGTATCATTGGGCCGAATCCTCCATTTCCTATCACTCATATAGTGGTAAAAAAGGAAGGAGTTTATTTAACACAATTGTAACTTTGGTCCAATCTTTGAAAAAGAAAGGGTTTTTGTGCATGCAATTTTCCAAAGACTGGCATAATCCGGCTAAGGATAAGGTTCGCCTCCACGGGTCATATCTAGTGAGATGTGCATGCGTCTGCACGTGTACATGAAATAGCGGACTACATGTGTACTGGAATAAAAAAAAACAGCGTAACTTGACAACTGTCATAATAACAATGCAATTAGCAAATGGAAGAAACCAACTACCAGCGAATGCCAATGGAGTGTTGATATCTTTCCTTCCAGGAATACACGAAACAAGTAAGTTAATGACGCAATAACAATTGAATTAGAGGGCGATCGTTAGAGCTGAAATTGCATTACCTTTGGAGCGGTTTCCCTTTTATCTTGGTCTTATCTAGATAAGGTAGATAAAGGAGTTTGGTAGTCACTTTATGTTTTACATTAGTTCAATTACTGCCGGTCTCAGTCGACCTGGATTCTGTTCTTATTGTTTGCGTTGTCAAACCGTTTGTCTCTTGGGAGTTTAATGTCCGCAAAAGAAAGTCACGTAAATATCTCATTGCGCAACACTGGAGGTGAACCAAGTATTCGTGTAACGTTACGCCGATTAAACCAAACGCTAGATAGGCACGATATTGCATAATTCGATTAATGTAAAATTTGCTCGCTGCACTTCACTAGATGTGGGGAATAATGAGAAATGGCTTGCAATTTAATTGACGTGCATTGTACAAATTGTGGAAGACTTGCCGTGTGCTGTCTGCGTGAATGCTATTAATTAAGAACTTGATGCTTTTCCGCGAATTCATACAGACAATGAACCACTCTTTATGCAGTAGTAGAAAATTCAAAATAAACGAAAACTTTACAACTCTAAGAAAGTGTATATCATAAACGTAAATAATATATATTGAAAATTTGAAAGACAAAGCTGTTTGTGAATCTACAGTAAAAATCGTTTCATGCATTGGTTTTGCAGATTTGCTTGACTAGCTGTCATTTTATTTACCAATCACTAATACTTTTACATTACAGGTACAGACATGTTGTACAGTGTAGTAATGGCATTCGGGGGGGGGGGGGTGTGCACAACACTGACATGGTTCCACAATAAAGCAAATATCCCACTGTTCGGCCCAGGGGAATTTTCATTAGACACTGTCAATTAACGAGTGAAAAGGCTTGCCAAAATGATGGTTTTAAATTACAAAAACACCAGTTTACAGGAAAAAAATCTAGGCACGCCTAATTACTCTCGACGGAAAACAAAGATTCCTTTCTTTTGATTGTGTTATTACATGTAGTTCTTAAAGTAATTACGATTACGATCTTCAACGAAAAAATCTGGCAATATGATTTATTGATTTTGAATTATAAAATAACAAATTGACGACGAAAAGGAAGAAGAGGTACGTGTCGCTTCCTTGATTAAGTTGAGGATGTGACTCATTCCTTTTACAGAAAAGCTTTTTGATTAAAAAATACACAAAAAGAGGAAATCCATTAAGAAAACATTAAGTGCTTCTTTTTTTATCCTTAACGTTGGAGTGAAAACACTGAAGACATAGATTGTAAATTGCTAGCGTACAATATTTCATACAATGGATCTCTGTGTCGTTTTTGATTGCGCTGGTTCCCTATTGTCACAGTAAATTTATTAACTTAATCTTTATTCTTAATCCAAACACGTTCTTTAAACTTTGTCGAAATTCATCACAATTTTGGAACATAAGAGATGTCCGTGCGTGATCCGGAATTTTGTTATTTTTTAAACATTTTACGAAACTCAAATATCAAAAACGAGGTTTATGTAAGTAACATACTGATCATCAATAGGAATCTCGTTTCAACTTGATAAATAGATAGATAGAAAGGTAAAACATCTCCACTTAAATATTGCCCCGACTGCCTGGGTGCTGATTGCTCAGGAATAAAAACGAAGCCCAGTTGCACTTATCTTGGATCCAGGAAACCAAACGTTTTTTTCTCCTCTTCTCCTCAATTTTGGACACTGTAATAATTGCTTTCGCAGAGTGTCGGTTTTGTCCATTTTTTGTCTTTCTTTGTTAAGGTTTTTATTCTAAAAACGCAAAGAGGGCCTTCCAACGTTTTCATTTTGTGCATATGAATCTTAAGTCAACTAGCCTACTAGTTGTAGTGTTGAATTAACTGTAAAATAGCTGAAATGGTACCCTGGAAGTTTTAATTAATGTTAACATCTATGGCGATAGTAGTGCATGAATCCAGGCGCTCAAGAATGTGCACGCTTGTAAGCGGTCCTCAAGATTGAACAGACGTGCCTTGAATGCATGATTTCAACGTTATTTACGTATTGATGGAATAAAGGCTTCTTAAATTTTATTTCCACACGTTTCAACCTTTCTCGATCGAAACTGTATTAATCATTCTCAAGCTTTAATATGTCAACAGTGGTTTTGTCACCGACTAGCTATATACGAGACACAAAATACGTTTCTGTAAATATCTGAATGGTATAACGCTTTGCTATTGTCTTCACCGTTTTATACCTGAATAATTGAACATTTCAAAACAAATCTGATATTCCCTTTATTGCTAAGTCAAGAAGGCATCATGCCATATAATAAAAGTGGGCGTTTAGCAGTGTGAATAGCTTATAATGAGCGGAGTCATTTAATGACTGATTACTGCCTTTTGAACACTCTCAGAACCCTAATGTATTAAAATGATGAATAAGACGTGATTACCGCTGCCGGGGATGTTAGTAAGTGCACGTTTGTAACGGTTTTGATAATGTGACTCGTTTTTGTTGTGCGTTATGTGTTATAAAACACTTTGTATTCAGAGACATCTCGATCACGTTTGTACACAATGTCCTAAAATCATTTTAATAAAAGTTTCCTCTTGGAAAAATTGCAGTAACACCAGATCAATTTATTTTCAATATTGATTTTTCCTATTTTGCAGACTTAACACAAGGAACAAAGAAGCTGCATAAACACGGATGTACCTGTGTAATACTTTTCATAAACTACCAGCCTTGTAACTGAGACGTTCGAAGATTAAATGGTACATCTAAACGCATCATCACAGGCTGTCACAGGAAACGCTGATAAATTGTGAAAACAAGTCATTCATATCTTTCATCTAAGACATCGCCAGAAGGATGTAGAAAATTGATCACGGAGCACCACTGAACCAACAACGCATTTAGCGCTATTTGTATGAGGGCCGTTTCAGCACATTTGTAATGGGGATAGGAACGACAGAACGATTGGAAAAGCCTTAAGGGAGTAATGCTGTCTTCAGGCTAAAATTAGAACGTGGAAAAGCAAAACATTCTCCCACGGGATAAGGACCGAAGCGGATTTTCGGGTTCAAACGTCATTGTCGTTGGAATATATTAAATCTAAAATGAAATACCACGAATTGGATAATAGAATACCTCATTGGCATTATTGACCGGAACCAAAGGATACATACAGAGTGAAACATATCCAATACCACCTCATTTGCTCAAATAAGCAGGTCTTACGCTTCTAGATAGTAATTGAATCAGCGAACACATGTTGGTCTTATCTTCCACAGTTGCTGCAATTTTCAACTGGTTCTTTGAGTCGATATCGACCTCTAACTGCAGGAGCAGCAATGCATATTCTGGAGTACTGAGGCAAGATCACTTCTCGTAGCGATCAATAGGCAGTAGTCCACTGAGCTCTGTTTCACTGCTGCTCAAGCTCTTTCTGTCGTAGGATCTTCCTTCGTTCGTTCTTCAACTTTGAAATTTACCGAAGTTTTCAGAGGAAACGAGTGGTGACAATGTTGAAATTCACTGAATTGAGAGGCCATTTGTAGAAAGGGAATTATGAGCCACCGATATGGCAAATTGGTCAGCAGTTGTTGGTTCAACACGACGGGCCTCCTCCAAAAGAGAAACAAACAGGATTAAAAGTTTTGCAAACGAATCTACGGAGCTCATCCCACTTCACTGCTCGGATTCTTGCACCAGTCATGTCGTTCCGGGCAGTTCGAATCAGAGCACCTCTGACCACGACTGTCGTCTGGCCGGGTGCGAGAGAGTGGTCATCAACGTTAGTGGACAGTACTTTGAGACAAGAATGGCTGTCCTTAACAGACACCCAGATACCCTGCTCGGCAACCCGCAGAAACGGAGAAAATATTACGACAACACGCGGGGAGAGTACTTCTTTGATAGACATCGGCCGACATTTGAGGCCATTTTCAATTACTACCAATATGGCGGGAAATTACGACGGCCGCCTACAGTACCTGATGACATTTTTCTGGACGAAATTGAATTTTATCAGATTGAAAAAGAGATTCTCGATGAATACAAAAGCGAGGAGGGTTATATCGAAGAAGAAATCATACTCCCAGATCACCCTTGTTTGAAAAAAGTGTGGTTGGTTTTCGAATATCCGGAGACCTCTCGCTTAGCATTCTTCGTTGCTATACTATCAGTATTAGCCACCTTCGTTTCTATTGTAGTTTTCTGCGTAGAAACAATCCCTGGCTTTGAGTCCACCCTGTGTGTGCCAGGATATTTGCCAGATTTCAGTGATACAATTTTCATTATAGAATCATTATGCAATTCATGGTTTACAGTCGAGGTCGTCGCTCGTTTCATCGCATGTCCGAACAAGCTTTCATTTTTTAAGGATTTTAAAAACTGGGTCGACATAGCCGCTGTCGTTCCCTATTACGTGGGACTTTTCAATATTCTAGCCACGATGAACTGCGACAATGGAAAGGCGGGTGCTTCTCTAGCTTTTCTCAGAGTCATTCGACTGGTGCGAATCTTCAAGTTGACTAAACATTCATCAGGATTGCAAGTTTTATTGTTGACATTCCAAGCCAGCATGGGAGGGCTGGGTCTGTTTCTTGTTGCCCTCTCTGTCTGTATAGTCTTATTCTCCAGCACAATTTACTACTTAGAACTTGGCCAGCCCGGCTCTCAGATAGAGAGCATACCGGACGGTTTCTGGTGGGCCGTTATCACCATGTGTACGGTGGGGTACGGTGACGTCACACCCCACGGATACTGGGGTAAAATCGTGGGGTCACTCTGCGCTCTAGCAGGCGTCCTCACACTAGCGATTCCAATTCCAATAATCACGGAGAACTTCAATAAATTTTACACCCACAAGACAAGGTCGAAATGATAAAGACTTACATGGTTAGGATTACATTACAGGGTTTGTCTTCCGCAATACGTCTCAGTATGAAGAGCTCTTTCCCATGACCTATATGTAAGGTATAATATACATGTACGTATATGTATATACTGCTTTCCTTTAGGGATTCTTCCCAGTTATTGTTGACCACAGCTTGGATAACACATGAGTATATGATATCATTACACCTACTATGATATTTAACTTTTCTTTTTGAGCTATAATTAACTCATCATAACTGTATCCGTCTCGTACATTTTGCTGTCTTGTTAATAGACACACACATCGTGTAGCTTAATTTCACTTTGCACAAACTTTTTTCAATCTATATCCAAAATAATGTACTACCTATTACGTTGACTCATTTGTAGTTTTTTGTTTCTTTTTGTCCTTTTTTGTAGAAGATTAATATTCACACCACCTATTCGCAACAGAGGGAAGGAATGTTAAACACAGTCTACTGTCGTAACAACTTAATCTAATGCTCCTCAAACATCTTCCTTTAAGTGTAAAAACACCATCTAAATGCATTCAGCGTTCATATAAGTATGCGCTTTCATAAAAATCGCGGCAAAGGTGTTATTTAAGCACTACTTAAACAAATACAAATTACTTATACATAATGCTAAATATTTTATGATTGTCCTCTTGACATTCTGTAGTATTGAAAGCTCGTAAGCAATTGCAGATTTATACTTTTTTTATGGCGTAGAATTACATTTCCACAGGTCTTACTTCGATTTATAAGCCTTCATCTTTAACAACTTAGTAGTTGATATAGACAAGGTACAGGGGTCCATATTTGTGAATCTATATGTCCAGGAGTTAGAATGGTAATCTTGCAGGCGTCCTTCAATAATAAGGCATCTCTGTATGTTTCCTCACAATTCTGGCTTGACAGCGTGTCCTTGTCAAAACTATGCAAGGAACAAGAACAGTCAAATAAGAGAGCGCACAAACGTTGAAACAGTCATCTAGGAAAAGGGGTACCTAAGGAACGAATAAGATTAATGAGCAATCTCAAGAGAAAGAAAGAAAGACAGGCAAAGAGTGATTCTGTAAAAAAATCTTCGAAGACCTGGGAATTCAATTGTGGATATCAGTTAATTTGCTGAGGAAGGTGTTTTAATAAGGAACGCAGCATGGTGGCCATTCTTATGCTCTTTGTATTACATTTTACCAATAGCAGTGTGTGCTACACGTATAAAACAATACAACTCCGTAGATCCAAATTGAAGATCGACAAACTGCAGTCGGATAATTGACAGTTGAAACGTTCGATAATCTGTGAGACAGATACCTAATAAACAAAGATCGTAGTTACGTACGTCTAAACTGAAACATGCAAACCAATTTTGTCACTACGCGAGATCCATGTACATTTAATCGCATTCCAGTATTGACCCTTCCTGTGTTATTCAAATATATTACACCTTAGGAAATATAACGTAGGGTTTCACACAATTGACGTAAAGGCTATAAGCTCATATACTTATAAGTTATTACATGTACGTTTCCAGTTTCAGATATAAATTCCGATTTGATTTGCTTTGGCGCACACGGCATGGCACTATGTACTGTGCCATATAGTGAGTTTATTACTGAATACCCATGGCATTTTAAGATGGATACATTGGTTGTGTGAAAAGACGACGAATATTGCGAAAAAATAGACACAGGGCGGTAAAATTGAGTGCAATTGGTCTAATGTAATGTAAACGTGCGACACAAATAGTGAAAGTTTTGTTAATCTTGGTTTTGAAACGCAAAGTCTTTTAAAAACATACTCTGTAATACGTAGGAAAGTACAGCTGTACTGCAATTGGACAAGGGGGAGAAAAGAGAGTGTTTAAGTTTTAAGCTTATGACAGTTAGAACATTTATAATTGATTCAGCACAAAAACAAATTATGCGACTTCTTATTCAATTCCAGCTTTTAACTCAATTTAGATTTCTGTGAATTAATATAACCGTTTACATTCTAAGCCAGTGTCATGCATTCAGATTGTACTTTATAATTATGTTCTTCTTTAACTGCATATGGTATTTTGAAATGTGCCCCTTTGGGAACAACTGTTCTGTGACAGTGGAGTAAAGCACGATGATACACACACCACGTCACAGATGTGATAATGTATAGAATACTTTAATATTGAAATGTACATACTATCGCGGCATCATAAAACGGAGGTTGTGTTTATGACATGTAACGGGGACCGTTTTGCTGTTTTATTTCATTTGACATTATATGACTCATAAATTTCATTACACTACGTATCAAAGCCTTGACCGTGTGACGCTATTGTTCTATGACAGGAATTTTCAGGAAGAGCTCCAAGAAATCGCCGAGGGCTTGTGAAATTTCCAGGAATTCTAGGAGAGCTAGGAGTTTAAGAACCGTTGCTAGGCTAAAAATGTTGTTAATAAGGTATGGTTGCTTAGTTACCAATGCCATACGTTTACATACTTCCTTTGAATTGTGATGAATAACCTCAGTAATTCTAATAAATACTATGCACATATTGGGTGGATATAAATACGCCAGAACTTGAGATTTTGATAACTCAAAAAGTCATCCATAAAAATGAAATACTATTACATAGTATACTAGTCCATATTATTTCTTTACGAACAGATAGTAAAGGTTGTGACTCGATAGTTTTTATGACATCCATGTGGCCCCCAGTATAAAATACCAGGGATTAAGCGTTATTTGGTCTCTTTCCATGTCATTGATAATTACGTCTTCCTACAGGATTCAGCAACATGCCATGCCCTTTAGGCCAGAAACTAATATTATGAACAAACTCTAAATTCATTAAGCATTTTGACCAGGTTAGCTGGGTTTAGTGGACGGATTGACCTTGGTTGCAAAAATTTTCATATTTTATCCAAAATTGTATCCTGCCATGTTTGACTTTGGTTTTTGTACTGAGTGACTTACAGATTTTACGAAACTTATGGAGTCTAAACCTTGAAAATGTCTACTGGCATACCATGAATTAGTACATTTGAAATGTCTTGGAATAACGTACAACAGATGATTTTTGATCTGTCACAATCTCGAGTTCGGGATGTTTTAGTTATCCATCTGATATATAGATAAATCATATTGATGTTTCTTGTTCTTCATTCCTCTTATTGTATGTCATATTTCATTGAGAAATACGATAGAGAAACACGGAACTACTAAATCTGTGATATCGTGCCGTCGGATAACGGTTATTCCATTAATTAATGTGCCTGTCGAACCTGTTATCACAGCCTATAACTTTTAATAACGGGCATTTATATGCTAAGTGGCATACACTGTATCTGCACTTTGTTAAAGCCATCTTTTTGGTTAATATACATGTATCTTTCTCGACTCCTACATCAAACCATATCCTTTAATACACTGAAACATTCGATTCAATTTCACATTATAAAATTGATTAATACGTTCTTAGTGATCGATAGAAACGAGCACATTTGATTAAGCCTCCAGAAATATTGTTGACATGAGTCATATATCTGCTCGCTTCCCTAAGCCAGCATCGCCTGCTTGCTAGCTGACAAGTTACTAGATGCTCTAAACTATTTAAGGTTCTAGGAAACATTCAGTCATTAATTAAGAAATTCCAGTCTTAAAATCGATCGACGGCAACTTTTTGACCTCGCTGCTTTGACAGCTGCAATACACAACTTGAAACTTACAGATAAAACATACAGTGCGTACGACCAGTTTTGACATCCTGTTATTTATATGCTTGGTTCTCTGGTTTAAGAAAGAAATTATGGATTTTTATATTGAAACTGTCGTTATAATCATTTTATCCTGAATTTAATTTGAAATAAGAAACCGGATATACATATTCCGGTGACTCCTTCATGTGATTAATATATATCCATACATATATATTTTCTTCATCCTAAATATATCCATGAAAATTTGCCAGGGTGCTGAATTATTGAATGGATGCCCCGGTATTTGTAGGCCCTATACATTTATTTGACTTTCCAGTGTACTTCTTGTCCTTATATACAAGAAAAAAAAAAAACAATTGTCAGGACTCACTTCCAGTTTCAAAGTTAATCTCCCTTCCCACCCACTTTCCGTGCGGTTACAAATTAAAACCATGCTGCACAGCGTACTAAAATAAGCGGCCCCGACGTGACTAGAAATACAACATCCCCCTGCATCTCATTGGCCTCACAGGTTGTTTCCTATGCAGGTTGTTTCCTATCGAAGTCCCACTTGGGAAATTTCTGCGGATGTAAACATGGCTTAAACAACTGCGTGGGGCGTCCGGCGTCTTGATTGCAATCCCCTCTTGTGGCGTGATACGGCAGCGCACTGTAGTTGTTGAGCTCTGGCCGTTGAGCCATTACAAATTACCTTTTCACAGAACCAGCTTTTGGACATCTTTATTTACATGTACCTATTGTGCTTTGCAATATTGGGTCTGCTTTGGGACTGTTTCTTGATCAACCCAAACAAGGATCGTAATACCTGTTTATTAAAAATGAAAATTAAATACTTTTTCTATTTTCATCCTTAATAAATATAAAAATAAAATACTTTTAAAACGTATTTCTGACACAGTATAGGTCCACCGTCGTATCACTTGAGATTATTTCATTTAAACGCTTTACGCCATCATGCAATATCTTTTCTAAAAGTGCGCATGCACAGACCGCTTACATACTCCATAAGCTCTGTGTAACAATATATTAACTGGCTTTATTGCAATAATAATAAAATAAACACGAGGCACTCTAATGTAGAGTATTAGTCATACAATATCTTATTTTGTTCGATTATTATTGCATATTTGTCATCAATCACTGCGCACTGAAACTTTGATGCCAGTATAAACATAGATTCCCATAGACTTAAATGTGGATACATCATTCGACGGCCAAATTAATTTTTGTATTGATATAAATATATGTCTTTAAAAACTTGGGAGGTAAAGCGTACTTTACACGTGTGTGTGTGTGTGTGTGTATGTGTGTGTGTGAGTGTGTGTGTGCGCGCGACAATTGCATGCCGACGTCTGGTGATTTCACCGTATATATGTACGTTTTTCGCAACACTCCATATATCTACGAAACACGTGCAGTGCCACGTTGTGCCGATATTAAAAGGGTGAACGATGTCAGCAATTTTAAGCAAATCTATTCTAAGTCTCTACGTGGCGCTTATGAATTATATTTATTGTGATTTAGAAATATTATTAACAGGGATAATCTCGTATTCCATACCTTCAAATGACTCGAGCAGTTTCCGAGCCGCCTGAATATAATGCATGGTTTTACTAGCAAATAATGGGGTTTAGCAGGAGCAAAATCAATGAAAATTTATTGACTCTAATGAACTTCGTTAAATTGAAATAGAACTGGGTGAAATCTAAAGATCCTCAATGCATTAGGTCCAATACTGTAGTTAATCTTGGCCAATTTTCCGGAGTTTTAGTTTTTAAATAATGCAATCAGGGGTATGCCGGCCTGATAGACCCCTAGATATATAAAGATAATCGAAATACACATGTGAATTACAGTGAATAACAGCGTCTTGGGTGGCATTTATTTCTATTCTTTTCAAACTGTTAATGTCCTTTCGGTGAATCGTAGTTTCATGTGATTCTAAATGCAAACGAACAAATGGATTTCCCAATTAAAAAGAGCAACCGGCCGTCCCATTATATCAAAATGTATATAATTTTCGATGAACTCATCGATTGATTGGCTGACTGGTTTGTTGATACGGTGTCCATTTTCGTCTGCTAGAAAATACTTACCTGCATTATAAAAATAAAAATAAAAATAAAAATAAAAAAGTACCTTGGAAAAGAGAACAAACATGCATTGCAATAGATAATACCCATCGGGCCGCTTGTGCGTGACCAAAATTATCTTTAAAATATGTCAAGTTTTGATTGTGTCCGAATTTATTTCCAGCAGATATTCTTATTAAATCAATAACCTGTATCTCCGTAATCCAAGGCAATGGGTGCATCATAAAGTTACAATCGAGAAGCATCCATTTTATTGTCTGCCCACATTCAGACTTCCGGTCCATGAGTCACCTCTGTGGTCCTGGGTATAGGCTTTAGTTCCTCTTGGATAAGCATTTGATTTTTTCATCATGTTTAAGCCTTGTAAATTCTTCTGGCTATCAATATAGGTCTTGCTCATATAATAACTTTCTCACTGCGTTTACAAATGTAGGCTAAATATGTTTTGAAATAAAAGGCTCATGCATCAGTATGTACTTTGTTTTGGGAAAGCAACCTTAACGTAACATGAATTATCCGTTTTATATAGAATTTAATGAAACGAAGATACATTCTTTATTCACATTTAAGTAAAACTTGCTCGTTGCCGTGACATCTAAATTTCAATTTCAATTTGGCATAATTTTCCAAATCAAAACGCTTAGAGTAACAGATATGAAAGTGTATTTTAATATTAAAAAATACGTACAGTTTGCAGTTATTATGGTTAGTCAATATATTGCTATTAAAATTACATTTTAACGTGCCTACGCACATTTTTGTAAAATATAGCCCAGAATTCAGTCAATGTAGTTTTCAAAAAAGTAAGCCTATGTCGACTTATGAAATAAATATCCAATCAAAAGCCTAAGTGTATACCAATACAATTATTATTTTACATAGTTGGTTTTTCAAACCTTGTCTTTATAGGCCTACGGATTTTTTCCTTTTTATTAATAAAGAAATATCTTGTATTATACGAACGATTATCTAAATATAAACTAATCCAAATTCACCATACATGGTGTGTGTATTACCACACAAGTTGGTATCCATTTTGCAGGGCGTTGCAGTATTTATGAAACATCTGATGATGCCCCGCGTGGCATTCCCATTTCAAGTCAATTTAAATTGAATCACAGCGATTTCTTTTTTAAGCAGACAAAATCGATTTCATGTACCGGCAAATTCGATTACAAGCGCACTGTTCAATTTGAGTTATATTTTCCAAAGCAGCTACCAGTACAGTGCCATACATTGCCAGTATGCTCTAAATTATGCAATTGTATTTTCTTTAATACTGTATATATATCATTCGTTTTCCATGATTATTGTTAACAGGTTATCGAAATATGATGCTTATCATGATATTGAGTACAGCGTTCTAACACGTAGCCTATGCCTGGTAATACTTCAGTAAATCAATCGGGCGCCAACCCCGAGCTACAGAGGTCACTGGAAATTAACTGACCACTTCATGGAAACGTCAGAGGCATGTTGATAGAAGTGGTTTGAGTGCCCAGTCGATATTTCAGGGGAGAAATATTGGAGGAAGTGCTGGGGGGGGGGGGGGGGGGGGGGGGGGAGGGGCAATAGGACCCCATGGTTACACATTGAACATTCAAAGGTTCGGTGTGAATCATTAAAAAAAAGACATTACACCACTCTCTTAAATAGCTATATCCCACATGCCCGTATTTATTCAAGAGTAGCTTCGGCTATATCAAGTCAAAAGATCTATTTATTCTGAATATGCTAGAAATGATTGAAACGTCAGAGCGGTTTGGTGCCCATATCATTCCTCGTGCCGCTGACAGCAAAACAATATCTAGGTTGACCACTGAATATGCCACAGGGAATGCAGTTACAACTTAAACGATGGACCACTGAAATTGGTATGACATTCTGTGTAATCAAAATCAATAGAGTTATGGCTATAAGACCGCGTTCACACGAGGTTGATTAAGGCCGGTTTTGATTGGTTTGATCAGAACGCTGAACTGGGCTGTTTGGATGAAGACGGGGAAATCTAGCGTATCATGCATGTATCTGATCCGGCTATTACAATTATGATTGATTGCTTGGGTGACATGCTGCGGGCCCTTTCGGTTTACTTGTAGCAGAGACTTAAATTTGCAGCGGCTTTTCTAGAACATATAAACAACTGGATCATGTTAAATGGTAGCCGTAAGTTCAACTAACTGAGTACTATACATGCATAGCAATGGAGTTAGCTATACATACAAAGATATATACTTTTATGTCAGACTCTGCAAATATAGACTCCAACAGAACTGAAGAATGAACAATTGCGTGCACAAATGTTTAACATTACGCCTCAGAATTCAGACGCTGGTAAAACTCCACAACTTTCATATTGGAAAATGCAAAAATTGTTTTCAAACGTATGTGTCACATTGCATCCCAAGTTCCATAACCTTCTACGTGTAGAATCCACATCTAGTATGAGCGTGCTTAGGTCCCCTTCCCTACGTTAAAAAGGACAGTCAAAATGAGCAGGGGTCCATAACCATCAATACCTTGGAGCTCAGGTCCATGAATAATAATAATAATAATAATAATAATAATAATAATAATAATGTTTTTCTCCAAGGCGTGAACTCCCAAACGGACACTTACCCCCTGCTACCCTGCTATTAAGGGCGGGGGCAGGGCTCGAACAGAAGATGAAAAATCGTGCGTGTACCGCATTCTTCATGCGAAACTTATTGTTCACCGCCTGGTTCATATCACGAAGAGAGCAACATTAATTTAGTTATATTGCACAGAAACCAAAACCAAACGTTTTGATTTAAACATTAAAATCCTTTATTCAGCAATAGCGGCCATAAATAATAGATATTTTGTGCTATATATAATATATTGTATGTAGCACAATGTGGTTTTTGAACTGAGTACATCTACACTTAAGAGAAGGGGGCTTTGTCCTCGGGTGCACGCCATTTATCAAAGTAATGTCTCAAACCAGAATCAATGACAAAATTCCAAATGAGATCCAAAGGTCCAGAAATGACTTTAGGGAGATATTCCTTTCAACAGCACTATTTTTGTTTCAAAGACAGTTTCCAATAATGCCCCTTAAGCGTTTCCAAAATCAATCGGACCAAAAGATCAAACTCAAGCTCAGACGTCTCAGGGGGTCTCTGCCCAAAGCTTCGTGATGAATAAGGGCGATGAAAACTAAGTGTTCATTACGAAAAAAAAAAAGAAAGAAAGAAAGAAAGAAAAAGAAAGAAAAGAAAGAAAGAAAGAAAGAAAGAAAAATAAAAAACACAGAATTTATTTGGCACAGAAAAGAGAGAGTACGGGAAATGCATCTTTACATTAGGGCCTAAATAGATAGTTGTTTAGAATCAACACTGAAGCAACAGACAGGAAACAGAAAACTGCGCGAAAAAATTAAGCCTCTGTTCTTATATCCGTCCTTTGTAAAATGCTTACCAACAAGCATTGTCGTACTGTCCAATATTATAATGAATAGCAGTGACATTGTTGTCAATAGCGAGTGAACATTTGAAAATTCAGGTAACCGGATGTCCGCAATTGAGAAAATTCCATCTGGAAACGCGTGTAACAATCAAATGCACTGAATGATCTTCCGATAATGTGTTCCCAAGAGAAGAGTGCGACAATAATGTGCAATTGTAGGCGATAATAGAGTGTTAATTTATCATCCCCTTTCCACATTGGAGAACCTTAAACGCCGAGTGTGAGCCACAGAATTAGCCACTGCCGCTGCTGATCCCACAGCTTTAACATGAAAGGCAATTTGGAGAGAGAGAGAGAGAGAGAGAGAGGAAAAGAGCAGCTACCGGCAGATCATTGATTTTGGCAAGCAAACTAGTCTTCAATGCGGTTAATCAAGCCAAATGCCTAACAATTGACTGGAAAATCTAATTTATACCCTCTGAGGACCACGAGACTGGCTCGGGATATTCATAACCCTTCTTATGCGAACGGACGAAAGGCAAAAGAGCCCTAAAGGATTGCTAGAGCTGCGGTACACTGTCCAACATCTTCCGAATCCCATTTCTTTGAAGCTAGCTGATCTCTTACAGGCTGAACAATGCATAGATCTCAAGCAATTTGCCCCAGTGCATCCAAGTACACATAATACACGGCTTTGATCTTTATGTCGTGGTTTACATTTATCAATAGCCATAAGAATTTTTTCTTTGTTGTTCAATATTTCGCCTTCGTCAGACTTGATCACAGAACTTCTGTTGTGGCATTTGCATAGGTATTCCTAATCGGTGATATTATTCTTAAGATCCCTCCCACTGACAAATGGAGCATGGGGGGAGGGGGGGGGAGGAAAGGGGCGAAAAAATGCGCGCACGCAGAGACTTGGACGCTTGAGCTATTGTCACAGAATGAGTTCCTTGATCAAGTTCAACAGTTCATGGTAAAACATGTGAGTCTAAGCTGTTATTTTCTTGCAAAAACAATGAATTCACTTATTTGTTCGCCTTGACATTCTTACTTTTTCTCTTTGAATTTCGTAAGGCAATTTATTTTCAAAATGTGCCAAAAAGAATGTGGCAAGTTTGCTAATTGCTTTTTCCGGCAACCGCATGTGTTGAAAGGCAGATCAAAAACATTGGTCACACATACACTGTACATGTAGATCTATGTTTTATATCGTTTGTGAGCAAAAGCCTTGAATTTGACAATTTATCTGCGTTTTTTCTCAATTTGCTTTTACTTTTAAGAATTTCTTTTTTACTTAAAAGAACAAGACGTTTAACTTGTCCAGGTTTCTTTGGGTTGATTATAGACAAATAATAACCATAATAACCACAACTTTGATGCGTGGTGTAAGTCAGTAGACACATTTTACGTGTAAAATGTCTCTAAAAAACTTTACTGGCAAATACCTAGGGGAATCGGAATGTATCTCAATTCCCATCATCTCCCACTTCACTGCACTAAAAGAAAATCTCCGCTAGTCTCAATGGTCAATGTGTTTCAGTTTTGGTATGGCGATTACTGTCTGGCTTTTCATCTGCCTTTCTGATGTTCGACTTTATTAGTTTCTTTAACCTTTCATGTTGTAAAACATGGTATCTTTTAATCAAATTAACACCCAGAGAAAGTACATAACCGGAACATTTATCAATAAAATCTACATTACTGGTTTCTTCACTCACAGTAATTGATATTGCATTGGTATATGATGGACTTTGGTTGTAGAGTTGCACCTTGAGATAGGGGGAAGCTTTACTAGTATGGTGGGTGGCGTTCTTTCAAAGGGGCATTTACTTGCAACTAAGTCAATAATTATTACTAACATAGTTTTCTGATTACTTACACAATTTTCCAATTTTGAGACTGTAAACAACAACAAACCTCTGTCCTATTAGTAGCCGTGTATGTTGTAAATTGAACTTGGTAAATGGTAATTTTATTATTTCAAAAAAATGTAACGGGTCTTTTCAAGTGCATAAATATCAGCTATTTAATAGGGAAAATGATGTGTAGGAAACCAAAAAATCCTAGAACCGTCTCAGGAAAGCAATCAATAGAGGCACGTTTTATTTATTTATTTTTTTTTTTGTGACAAATATCGTACTGAAAATTTTTCTCATTGTTGTCTGCCACATTATTCGTACTGACCAGCGGTGGAAATTATCAACCTTCTTGTGGAATAATTGAACTTGGAAGATTACTTGACACCCAATTGTATATAATTTTTTGAATCTATAGCCAAATGTGTAATGTCTCTATAGATGATTACAAATACTTTGGCGTTTATGGCTAAAGTGAATCATCAAGTGAACCATCCAAAGTCTTCAAGAGGACCAGCCTATATTCTCCTGGGGAGTGCCAGTTCAAGTCCTCGTGACGGACCAGCCTAATTCCTCGCGAGGAGGACCCGTACAAGTCCTAGTGAGAAAGACACTACGTCATCATGTAATTATCCTTTGAAAAACATTGTAAGTCCACAAAAAAGAGGTAAAAGTGTTTAAATGTTTTAAAGATAATTACATCATGAACACCTTGTTTCTCTGAGAGTGTAACTAAAGTCGGCTTTGATTAAGTTACTTAAACTCAGAGAGCTGCCTTATGTCGACTGAGCTATAACAGTGTCATGGCTGACCGATTTATACAAAGAATACTTTTTAAACTTTAAAAAAAACCGTCCTCGGGCACCCATATGATAGAAAACAATGGCACGATAATTCGATTTTTGGCCTTAAGATTTAATTCTTAGACTTAAAAAGTAGATAATCGAACTTTTATATACTTTGTTAAGGGACCTTTACCAAGTCAGTTTTCTTCGTTGGCTTGCCAAGGACAATGACCTCGTCACCCGGCAAGGGAAATGACCCAAAACTAAGTTCATTTCGTGAAATGGTGTTTTGCGTGCGAACTACTTAACGTTTCAATGTTAGAGTAATCTTTTTATTGCTGATTCGCCTGCCAATGGTTCTGTACCAAAACTGGAGTTCTTGGAGGTCCCTCTGGATGTGGAACGTGTTAGGAGAGGAAATAAAGGGAAATAAAATATAGGAGTTTATCAGGCAGTCCTTGGGGACAGATAGAAGATTCCAAAGTGTGTCAGGAAGTTGTTTCTCACGGAAAACTGATAGCCGTGTTGTCTTTTCTTTATTCTATCAATTTTAACTTTGTTCATTCGTTTTTTTTATCAGTTGTAATATATTTGTTGAAACCACTAACATTTCCTTAAGAGCAAGACTGCAAAGGAAGGTCTCTTTCACTAAAAAAATAATAAAAACCCGAAATAACGATGGGCAAAAACTAAACTTGTAATTGGTAGCGGCTGCCCCTTTGATATTATGTCGCTAGTAGCCCCTTTCATTTATCTCAACACAATATTTCTTTTGGATCAATCAAATGTTTAAAAAAAAACAGTTGAACGATTTTAAAATAAAATTATCAAAAACTAAGTATTAGATAGCATACGAACAATATAATTCTTTGTTTGTCAATGGATTATAATAACAGAAACCAGACAATTCATTTACGCAAAATATTACGACTTTATTCGAATTCATAAGGTACATCGTCCACGAATATACCATTATTTAATATACACGTTAACATACAACGCATTCCAGTATGTACATAAGAAATATGTTAGTAATTTACACCAAATAACCCGCATTATATGACTCAACTACAGGATACTTAATGTCAATAGCTGTTATGATAAATCAGGATACCTGATATACAAAATGCACTGATAACGCACTGTAAATAACAATATCATTCACAAATAGATGCATACAAAGTACCTTTCAAAAATGGCTTTCGTTCAATCCAATAATTGGTTTTGAAAACGTACAAAATAGCAGTTTATTACAGTTTTAGCTCCACAACTGAAATTGATGACATCAGACTAGACAAAGCTGCTAAGCTAATTTCTATTGAACGATCGATTCATGTGGGGAGCAAACTTCACCTAGGGCATGGCGGGCCACATGTGCGAGACAAAACCAGAGTCTTATACCAGAGATGTTCCGTTAGATAACAGCGCCATGCAATAAAATGGTCAGTGACCATGCCAATTCCAAGAGCGTTAACCAAGAATTGTCTCGCAAAATTATCTTCACGAATATCGTAATACGAGCACTTGCAAAGTTCAAGTATACTTTTTCCCACGGCCCACACCTTACAATGGCAGTTATGCGTCATTACAAAACCTTTTTATGCAAACCAGCAATCTTATCAAACTTATCAACGGGTGTTAATGCAAGCACTTCTACGTAAATGGATCTACATTTTGTGACGCGAAACTTTGCGCCATGCATAAACTTCTTTACTTAAACGATATCTCTCACATCCGAGCATAATGAAATTATCTGAAATTGGACAAGCGCGTACATGTTGTAAGGCTTCCGTTTTTAACTTTATCTTTTCTGATCTAATGCCATCCTGTGTCGTACACCTGAACATTACTCTATTTGAACACACAAGCGCAACATCTCCCGTTTTCTCCTTGTGCCTAATGGAGCGAGTGAATGACGCACTTTATGCAAAACCAAATGAGACATCAATATATTTCAGAACATTGACTTAATGATGCAAGAGTTGCAATCAATGGGCCGTTCTTAAACCTTAATGCATTGACTGGTAGCACCTGGCATTTGTCTATGATGCAGATTACGTTACCTACGTGACGGAAATGATATACTTGGCAAGCATTCAGCCGGTATTTACATACATATTTTATACTGCGGTAATATCCACAATAATATATTATATTACCTACAGTATCTTATTTGCGTAACTAAATATATATTTTCATATCTTTAATATTATACATAATCTATGCGTTTGTAACGCCACTTTCAGTCATCTTGCTTTCAGAAAAGTGCTACAATATCTCCAACACATTTTTGTAACTGTCCGAAATTTTGCAAATTATCTAAATATCATACAAAAGTTTCTGGTTCTGTCACCCGTTTTTGTCATGTTAAAACTCAGCATGTCCGCTTAATCAAGAGCTGCACATTTTATCAGCCTCAGCGCATTCTTTAAGGATATCGTAAAATGTTTCATTTTTCTTCTCATAATTCTCGAGTATCTTGCAAAACTATGGAACTACACATAATGGTTGTCAATTCTTTGCGCAGTTTTGCTACATCTTGTGCTCTATGTGCCAGAAACTAATCCTCTGTCACATACTACAGTTACAACTATAAATTTGAGTCAGACATTGTCACATATTACAGCTACGACTATAAATTTGAGCCAGGCACATCATACAAATAAGTCTGCCTTCACAAGGTGTACGTGCCACGTGTCATATGTTTAAGACGCGTGAAAAAATATGAAAATACTTCTTCAAATGGACGGTTCTTGCATCGTAATCTCGGGCTCTGAATTAAGTCCCGTCATTACATCAAATTGGCATTCTCTTACATCACATTCTAAACAGCATTGAGCAATTATGAATTTTTAAGCACTATCATAAAAAAAGCCTCTTCCTGTATGAAAATAAAATATCACATGTTACAAACATGATTACAGCAAAACAGTTAACAAACTCATTGTTCTGTCTTAAAAAAATAAGTTTTGCATTTTTTTTTCAATCTCGCACTTACATCATCCAAACATCAACAGCAGCTGTAACAATAACAATATACAATATCAGCAACATTTCGAGTGCATCATCTCTGGAAGCTTTGGGTCGCAACGGGGACCATGCGACTGAGCGTTCCCGTTACACTGGAATTCATACGAACAATTTGGTACCCATCCTCGTCCGGTAATTTCCTAGTGTATTTTTTCTTTGGGAGGGTAGGATAGGACTTAAACACAGTGGGAGGATTATCTGGCCTTTGAATACCAGCATCAGTGTATCTTAACAACACTCTTTTATTGGCAGTTTCAATCTCGTTCAACTCCCGCCTATAGACTTCGGCCAAAACTTTGTTTCTGGAGGATATTTTCATCGATTTGGAAGGTTTTGGCGATTTGGGGCATTTCGGTGGGAAAGGGGCCGTTAGGGTCAATACAGTTTGGCTCTGAAGAGTAGGCCGTGGGTCCGACGTGAAAGAAACCCTGGTCCTCCGCCCTCCAGCGCTGCGCACTCGTTGTTGCCCAGAAACGTCCAATTGGATGCCGTCGCTCTTGCAAGCGCACGAGAAGAGCTCGTTCTCAAGGTGAAGGTTGTTTCCGTTGCCACACCTGGAGCACGTTCTGGCCCACTCATCGATATTGGGGACTTGAGTGCTGCCTAGTAGGGTGCAAGAAAAAAAGCAAATGTGGGGTTAGTATTTGGTTAATAATGCATTGACTACAACAAATATACAAGCATAAAATTTAACAGAATTCTAGCTGTTCCTCTTAAAATTTTGATGCATCTACTTTTCTATTAATGCCCTATAAAAATATAATTCCACACACTTCCTTATTAGGTAAAGAAAATAAGCAAATACGAGGGGGATACATCCCCGATATTCATTTCAAGTATCTAAACGAATGCAATAATCCACGGCAATTCAAAAACACCAAACCACATTTTAAAGAAATTGGTATAGACCCTAGTTAGGCATAAATATAACCAAACACACAATTCACTTTCAAGACGCAAAACTACAAAATGATAACACAAAATAATATCCCAAGACAAATATATGTCTAGAAAGTAACAAAATGAAACTTAACACGAAGGTCTAAGGGGAAGAATTATCTTGGACCAAGAGGGAAAGTGTGCCAACAATAATGTATCATAAACAGCAAAACAGCAATACGGATTATACGGTAGAGTCGACCCTTAGGGAGCGCATTTGTCTACCACCGTGGTAGGGCGCCTACGCAGTGGACAAGTTTTAAGCCAGGACCAGGTGCGGGGTAAAAGATGGGGGATGACCCGCGTCCCTGCTGGGACCAAAGCAGATGTTTTCGCCAGTTAGCCAAAGGAGGGATGCGCTATCATTACGTCCAGAAACGTGGCAATTTAAGCTGGCAGATCGAAAGATCGATGTCTGGAAGCTGGGGCTTTTCAAGGCTCAGCCACTCACTAAGACGGCCAGAATTCCACTTGGTGCATTGCGGATATGATCTCTCTCACTCATTAAACTTAATTATCTTTAAAAGCAGAACACTGCTCCAATGGGAGCATGTTTGTTTTGGCAACTTCTTATTTTTAAAACTGCTCAGGAAGAACGAAATTGAATTCTCACAAGGGTCCATTTCTTTTTTGTTTAACTAATTATTTTAGAAAAAGTTTTTTTGCTTCATTTTATATGCTGCTCCCCCTTCCCCTTTAAAGACAATAAATAAATAAATAAATAAATAAGAACGTAATCGTTTCATAATAATAAAGAAAAATAATTACTATTTCATAGAAAAAAGGGCAAAATAATATCAATAAAAAGCTTAGGATAACTTTAGCACTGCCATACCAACAGACGGAATTCAACTCAAAAGGAATTAAAAAAAAAGAGACATGTGAAAGTGTGATAAGGAGGGTCGGATTTACCACTTCATTTCACCTAATTGTGAAAGACCCGAAGGAGCGTGCCTTCTGTCCAGAACAAAAATATCAGCCACCACTATTCTGAATTTCTGAGCTCAATTTGGGGATTTACCCTAATACAATGTCCTCCCATTAGTAAAAGAAAATGTAGAAAATGAAACCAGACCATTTCAATCATTCGGTGAATGTGAAAATTAAGTGGGAAGGCAAAAGGAGAGGTTCACAACATAGAGGCCAGTCCGCATGCGCAAGACGTAAGACAAACGGCGCACATATAAAAAGGTAAACTGAAGGAATAAATTATCAAATATGACGAAAAGCCAATCATATCTGAAGAGACTGTTTTGTTCTAATTATGAGGCAAGGCATTTCGACCCTTGATCACGTGACCGACTCGTCACGTGTCAAAACGTCATGCATCATAGGTAGAAACCACTTTTCGTCTCTTTGAAAACGATTTGCAATATGTCGCCATAACGTATCCAGTACGTTTAGATAAAGAAAGGAGAGTGAACAAAGACCACTGTGATTCACAGAAAAGACAAGTCAGTACTCAAACATATAGTCTGTTACCGTGAATAAATGCGGATTCGAGGAAGTCTAAATTCGGTGGGGGTTACTGCAAATGCTAAAAGGGAAAATGGAAATGTTTTAAATCGCTTCCTACTGGGAACTTGAACCGTGACTGTAACTGCTACATGAAAATCTACTTCTACGTTAACTTAGAAAGTCTAAGTAAGAACATATCGTACTAAATGTATAAAATGAAGTTTAGAAACTACCCATTTTGCTTCAATGCACACGGTGTTATAAACTAGAATAATCAGAGAAGCGTCACACGCAAGAAAATTGTCTCTACCTGCCTAATTTTAAATTTGATGATTGATGAATTTCCACTATCTTGCGTGAAACGCACCAGGATATTCAATCTTGTCTACACTGTGATGTAACCAAAAATAGACAGCAGCAACATTAGCTTACTACTTACTGCTTATCTAAAGTATAAACCTATCAGTTAAAGAGATAACATGCGTGCATCCTTTGTGCAATTAGGTAAGTGATATATATATCAAATGTTAGTAATTATCGCTACGTTACTTATTACGACGTATTCGTGTGTACGTTACAGAATATGCTGTTACGTCACAGCGTGTCCTAATATCAAAGTGCACATCAACGTCACAAGGTGTAGTATTACGTCAAGGTGCCAGGATACGTTTCAGCTGCAGTAACTGTAGGACAAATGCTATGATCAATGGAATTTTAAGCGTTGTTTCAGAACAAGCTGTTTGTAGTAAACCATGCAAGGAATCACGGGCCATAATCACAATCACGTATATCGTAATATCCCTACATTACTGCAGCATCGGGAACAGTGCAAACGATTAATTTACTTGTTAGTAGTTTTGACAACCAAGACGTGGCTCCGAAGATGAGGACGGATGACAGGGATTTCGAGTGGTAATTTTCTGGGAGATATTCTCGGTAAACGATTCAGCAGCAGCCCAGGAAAGCAAGATGGCCGAGAACCTTCCGTGTCCCTTGTGAGAGGCCCACTGACATAGAGTGGGGAGAGTAGGCGACCTTTGAATACTGCGGGTTGAACGGTTTTGGAAATTAATCAAATATTAATTAAAGTATGTAGGCCAGAGAACAGTACAGTGTAACTGTTGACTGATGCTAGAACATACCCTGTAACACTTCACTTTGTATCTGAAGCCTAGTTAACAATTTACATGTAATGTATAATTTTATCTTACTTATCATGACATATTAACTGATCTATGTCGATAATGACTGAGATGACTACTGAGATTAAATCAATAAATATCTAAATCACTTACACAATAATAATAATAATAATAATAATAATAATAATAATAATAATAATAATAATACTATTAAGCTACAGAGCATTTTTAAATTTAGCCAAGCGTATACGATAATGTTCAATAACATTTTCTCATATAAAAGCACTGCAAGTGTAGTAGAAGTTTCAACAATAATTCAACAAAAGCTTCCACTTCAACTGCACAAAATAAATACTTAAACCAAGCCTTATCGCCATTATACATAACAGCTACAAGTACGTATATATCAGTAGTCACACTGCATTGTCCAGTACCCTGAACAAATGATTAAACTGACCAGGGCGTGTACGGTCAGTGCTGAGGCTATCAGGGGAGAGAGCTCGGATTAACCTAAGTTTGGGCTTTTTGGTCAACTGGAAACTCTTCTCCCTGGCATTCAACGCAGGGATATTGGCGTAGGGGACCTTGGGCAGGGTAAGCCCATACTTTTGTTCCAAATCCTCCCTCTTACTAACATTGGTGTACTTTTCGTATTTCTTTAACAATTTCCTGGTTTTATGTTTAATGACCACGTTATAATTACCTCTTGGTGAAGAAATAATGGGTGACACAGAGGCCATTGGAGGAGGGGGAGAAACATCCTCCGTTGATGCTAACACTGGAGGTTTGGACGACTGTCTCACTGTGATCATCTTGCTGTTAAAATTATTCTGTGCTCCAACAATCGTTGGACGGGTTGACTTGGGTTCGCTATTCGAAAGTCTTAACTTGGGTTTCACAACCACTTTTGGAGGCTCCTTAGCTTGAGTATTGCTGGATGACGAGTCTTGTGAGGTTTTAGGTGTCACAGAATTGACTTTTGATGTAGCTGCCTTGTCGGTGGAATTTCGAGGTGAGGTATCTCCCGAGACTAAGGTTGAGTTGTTGTCCCGACTAGAAGAGGTATCCATGTATTGCTGTTTACGGACGAAGCCTGGTTTTCTAATCCCACAGCCTTCCACAGACATGTCCAGGCCAATGTAAGGTGGAACATTGACAGTGGGCTGCTTGTACCCGAGCTCAAAGCGTCCGATATCACAGTTTTTGTCATATTTTCTGTCCACAACAACTGGAAAGGAATAAAATAAGTAAATATTAATCATTTAAATTTTGGCAGGCTTTCTGGTAATGGGTAAAAAGCCAACTGGAATATTTTTTGCAATTAAAAGACATGAGAATCAGTTTTCATCTTTGAAGTATTTCAAAAATTTATTTAAGATTAACATATCCTGAAAACATAATATCTAAAATATATGACAGGCTGAACTAAGATGAGAATTAAACCCTCCGTAAAGCTATCACTGTTTTCCAGAACACAATTCACTTGCCAGAGTTGACCATTGTATTACTGATACGACCATCTACCAAATGACCCTCACCTTTGACCACATCGTCCAGGACAGCTGGACACATCTCGGCGGTCACTTTGGTGCTGGTGCACATGCTGGGGCTGGAGTTAATTTCAATCAACCACGGCCTGAAGTCCTCTGTCAACATGAAGTCAGCACCATACAACTCAAAGGAATTCTGAAACAAAATTGAGAAAATTTTAATTTCAAATTGTTTATGTTCTTAACAGCACTTTTAGTTTTTTAATGAAGATTTAAAAGAAGATCATGACTCAGAGTTTAAACAATAAATATTGACTTGAAAATTACAAGTTACATTTTGAAATAGGGTATGAGCTTGGAAGCAATATGTGGAAATTGCTGTTCTTTTATCAATAAATGATATAAAAAGTTAATTGGACTTCAAGTCTGTTCACAAAAATTACAAAATTGACTCTCATGTAATATTACATAAAAAAATAAATAATAAAAAGTATCGCTGCTCACCTTTCTGCCCTCCACCACATCCTGTGCCGTGAGTAAAGCACAGAGTATAGCCTTCTTCATCCCTGGATACACCACTTCCTGCCACACTTTTCTACCAATTCCACGTTTACTGAAAAAGCAAATTGCAAACGCTTAAAAATGTCATTATTGATTGAGAGGATTTAAAATTACAAGGGCATATTGCTGAAAAATCAAATCCATTTAAGGACATCAAGATTGCCAAAATATGAAGAAAATCACTAGTAACATTTTTTTTTCTTACACATACTTTTTAATGTCTGAGGGTTAAGTTTGAAATAAATGCTGTAAGGGCGTTTTTCCTCGTTTGTAACAGTAAACCACATAATCCGTTAAATCTAGAAACATCTAGAAATATTTAAAAGAAAGTCTTTAAAACAACTCTATGAATATATAATGGATCTTGAAATATGGTCCAGGCTTCACTTAATTACCACATATGCCTAAGAGTATAATATCGTATTCAAATAAATACAAATATGAGAACAAAAGTAATACGTCCATCTGCTTTATCCTAAATCAATTTCCTACCCACTCAGTTGAACAAGCAATATGGACACACTTGAAACAAACAACTGGTATCGACGAGTGCCCGAATAAAAATAATTTGTTTATCCCTGTTTTACTTTCCATCAATACACCTGACACCTACACAGATCAACTCAAACCAAGGACGTCCTTTAAATAAAACAATATGCAAATATGAGCAGTGTCTGCAAAAAGCGGGTGAACTATTGGATTTCAAAGTAATCTCCCATTCACACTCGGCTAACTTGACAGCTGGTATAGCAGTGAGAGAACAATAATCCATAACAACTGTGTTTGTTTGCAGTAAGTACAATTTTAACTGCTGCCAGGCAAAATACAGGGCTCTGATATTATACTAGTAGTTATTTTGCCTGAAGCTATAATCTATGTTTTGCAAATCTAATATGTGGGGGAATTCAGTGGCAAACTGTTGAAAATTATTTATTCTATTTCAAAGCTAATCTGAACTTTTCTTATCCGATGTTAAAACTTTTACAAATGTGCCTGTGACACTAGATTACCAATTACATCCCATAATATACATCCCATAATGCTCATGTGGTAATCACATAACCATCTCTCCTTCTCCCTCATTGGAGTGTTCCCCATGTTAAAAAGAGTAGAATAAAAAACTGTACTACAGCTTACTCTATATCAAGAACAACCCATAATGCCCAGTCACTTGTCCCATAATCATTATTGGGGCGTTAAAAAAAAATAGAGTAAACATAAAGAATCGACAAACTACAACTTACTCCAAATATTGCTGGAATTCTTCACTGCTCCACATGTTATCATCTGGAAGCTCTGAGGAACGACTAGCATTGTTTTCATAGTGCTTCTGTATGGCATTGTTTGAAAGATGGATGGACCTGAAAATGAGATGATGGACATCAGTGCAGCATGAGTTAATTCAAATAACTGTCCAAAACATTAAGGCTCTCATATACAGAAATGAACAATCATAAAACATTAAAGACAACAGTACTTGTAAATGGGTTATCCAGAATTAGGATTTTTACTTCTTAGTTGCATCAAAAAGTATATGACTGTGACGATCTATTGCTTTTGCATGTGTGTGTGTGTGTTTGTGTGTGTGTGTGTGCATGACTTACTCATTGAAGTCCTCTAGTGTGTATTCCTGTGAACAGAACCTGAGGTAGCAGTCCTGGTAGAACCACATGGTCAGAGGGTTCCAGTCCGTCACCAGGAACCACTGGCGGATGTCAAACTTTGTGTTGTGAACAAGTACAGGCCTCTCTGGGAACAAAATGTTGAATATCAATATATAAATCAATGAATAAATTGGAAACATCCGAGTAAAACAAACACACACACACACACACACACACACAAAAAAAAAAAATAGATGTTAATAAAATGTAAGACTATCCAGATATCCTTGAAATCCAGATATCCATATTACCCTATATACCCACATTATCCAGATATCCATACTTACCCATATATTTCTGAACCACATATTTGCTGTCCTTCTTCACCACGGAGCTGCTGACCAGCGCCAGCATGTCCTCTAGCCTGTCATAGCACGTGATTCCGCGACCACGAGACTTGGCGCCCGGCTTGACAATCCAGACGTTCCTCGTTCCATCCAGGTCCAGCTGCGGCCAGTGTTCCCTGAGCCTGTCCAGCATGATCTGGCATTCCTGTATACGCGCCCTGGCATTCTGGATTGTAGCACCATCACTGGAAAATATAGGTGTACTAGATTAATGCACTTATAAATAAATAATATACAGCTACTCTGATTTATGACTTACTAGAAGACCCTTCTCACACTGAGTGGTGCATTGGGTGGTCCATTTTGACAGTTGGAAAACATACTTATAATAGCCTGGCTGTTATTATAAGAGTCACCTGTACGGAGCACCTCAACATGGTAAATAAATTAACTTGACCAAACAACAGAAAGTGAGCTTGTGGGAATTGTGAGAGACAGCAAAACTCCTGGTAGTGTAATTATGTGTTATGACCTGTTCCAAATAAATGTGCCACCCACTAATTGTGAAATCTTTTAAGAATTCCATGACAATATTCTTATCAGAATGAATGATAACTAATCTATCAGGAGTTGTTGTAAATAAATGTACTTACTGAACTAACTGGTAAAACCACTGGATTATCTGATCCCACTGAGGAGGTGACAGTTCATGTGGCTGGAATTGTAAGGAAAACCCAGTAAATATAATTGTTTATCTAAAATTAATGATACATTAAGTTAACAGAGGACAACAGAAATATTTAGAATATGTTTAAAGCCAAGCTTCATATCATCAAAAAGTCATATAAAATACCAACAAAAACTTCATAGCAAAAATTTATGACATTATATTTGAAGCACAAGTTTTGAAAAATGTGACCACAAATAAGACTTTGTTTCAAAGACAGATCTAGATTATTTGTCCTTCAATATAATTTACAAAAGGTCGCATAAAAGGGGGGTGGGTTTATTTCTCTCTCCCTGCCCAAACAATGTTTTCACAGAACAGCTCCACTCTGTATCCAACATGTACTCACATCAGAGTCCAGGTCCACATCCAGGTGTTCTCTCTCCTGTAGGAACTTCTCACACTGCTGTATGGACAGGTCTACAGCCCTCATGGGGACAAGACCGCCCTTTTTCTTGCCCTTCTTAGACCTGGGTGTGATGCTGCCGACTATTGCAGAAAAAACAAACAAATAAATTCATTTCAGACTAAGAATCTCCATCATGACTTGTAAGACATGGATAACAGTATAACAATATAACAACATAACAATGCAAGTGTATTTTCCATTATTTTTATTGTTATTACTAAACCTGAATGAATGTAAAAAACAGAACAGAAATGAAACAAACTTGGTCAGCTGATTAAAAGAAGACTATTTAACTTCTAAATCTTTTGTAATATATAACCACACACACATACACACAAAAAAAATGATTAAAAAAATCAACCAACCTGTAGGACTTTTACTGGGACTAGTTGAAGCTACTCTGGGAGACAGTAAACTAGAACTCTGACTTTGATGAATACAGGTGTTGCCCTCTGTACTTCCAGGCTTTGACTTGGTACAGTCAGGGTTTGTGCATTGCACCTGCTGTGATTGTGGTAGTTGTGATTGTGGTAGTTGGGATTGCTCTGGTTGTGCCTCTGCTCTGGGGCTCTCTGGCACATCTGCTGTGTCATCTGCTATATCTACATACTCTGATTTTTCAACCACCCACTTCAGGATGTTCATGCAGGTGGTGAACCTGTAGTCATCTGAAATGAACATAATTTTGTTCTTGTTTATATATTTTCATGATGAATATATGGATCAAAATCTAAAGTCCTCAACAATGAACAAAAAAAAAAAAAAAAAAAAAAAGGTTTATGATCCATTTTATCCATACCTTTCCAATACTTGGGAAATATTTCTATTTTTTCTGTGCTTTACAAAAAATAATTTCATACATTACAAAAAAATTATATATTGATCTTCTCCTACCTTAATTAAGTAAAGAATTATCCAAAATGTTTCTGATCAGATTTCTCCTATCAACATGAATACCAATAACACAACTCGAATGGACAAGGATAATTTAGATACTACAAATGCCTTATGCTTCTAATAATAAAAGTATTTTACAACAAAAATATTTTGATCTGTATAACTCATTTTGTTTATTCTTACCAGTAAAGGCCTCTTTCTCTTCATCATTACTCAGTTTGTAACAACGTGGAAAAAATGCATCTGGGTCAGCATCTTCAAACCATAAAGTGTTCCTCATACCACCAAGAAGACCAACCTAAGACAGCAAAAATTTTATATTATCTTATTGTTTGTTTCTTCATATTAGAAAATCATAAAGCATTATGTAAATCACCCAAAGCACAATATTCATGGAAAAATTACGTATCAATATAACAAAACTTTTCAAATGTCAGCACTTTCATGTTTTTTCTAAACCAGAACTAATAAAATATTCTTATATTGTTTAAAAGTTAAAATGTTGTATCTTATCTATACACTGTCTATTACCTTTGTTGTAAAAGTGGCCTTTCCATAATGGTTGAACATTTGCTCTTTCCTCAGGAACTTGCAGTCAATGGCATCACGTCTGACACTCCAGATGAAGGTGGGGGTCACATTTCTGATCACACGGGACTGAAGAAGAAAAACAAATTTATTACCAAATCACTTAATGGTGATGTTGGCATGTATACAACCCTTGAAATCTTCTTTTGTTGTTGTTGCTGTTGAAGCTGGCAGAAGCTAGATGACAGAAAGTAATTAGTATCAACATTCTAGAGTCAACATTTTGGCTGATATTAAAGCTCAAATTGTTAGTCTTTTAAAATGAACCTTGTGAGAGACTAAAAAATTATATCAATAGATAAAAAACACTAAATAATGTAATTTTACTAATATTATCATATAAATTTTGTAAGTATTTCACTTAATATATCATAAATAAGTCATACTGGAAACTGCAAACTTACCATAATGCCATAAATCCCATCTTCTTCTTCCCAAGGAGGAACAGCATTTTCATCCTTACCCATATCTGTAATAGGAACACCAGAATATATCACAACCAATACTCAGATACAGCAGCAAAACAAAAGTAAAATAAACTAGATGAAAGGAGTAGACAAACAAGAGTAGTATACCAGTACATATCCTATGGAAGGTAGCTCATAATTTAGACAAACTCAGTCGATAAATAAACAAATAAGACAACTAATTTGCAGCTTGAATATAAATCAATATCCCATGGCATGTGAATTAATGGTATTATCCACATTTTCATTTATAAATATTTATTTGCTGTCATAGCACAAACACAAGACACAGTGCTTTAAACTACTCCTGATGCTTTGTAGCCCTCCAAAATCATTATCTTCTTTTTTGCAATTAACCTAAGATAAAAAACAACACACACCAAATATCACTTAGATATTTGTCCACCATTTTCCAATCCATACTTCATGAGGTTAGAATACTTGTGAACATTATAACTGCTGGTGGATGTTAGACCATTATAACTGTAAGTGTATCTTCAGCTAGCTAGTCTTAAGGATAAGGACTACACCCACTCAATTGATTCCTAGTGTTTTTAATGCATTAGATCATTCAGTTTTAGTTTTTAATGATGCTTTAAAGATTCCAGTTCTACTTACCATCATCATCATCATAATCTCCATCATCATCGTCGTCGTCATCATCATCATCGTCATCATCTCCGCCATTGGATGGTTTCTTCTTTCTTGGGGATTTCTTTGGGTTACTCTCTGTGCGATAAAACTTCTCAACCCATCCTCTCTTTCTCATAGTCGTTCTCATAGTGGGGTAGGGCCCAACAATGGTGAACACTCGGCGTTGCTGAAAACAAAATTAAAAACAATTGTCAGATTGAATACAATTGACAAATGGTTTATCATTTCACTTATTAGCAATTTCTGTCATTCATTTGGTTTTATCTGTAAAAAATGAGACAAATAAAAAACAGGTTTGAATGCAATAATGGCATTTAATGCATCAATATTTTTTAGACGTGATGTTTGTGATTAGTAAAAATTCCAATAAAAAAGGAATTTCAATGAATGAGTCTTGACAAAGAGCTGAACAAGAGTTAAAATATATTTCAGATCTATATTTCTATTTTTTCATTAGTATGAAAGTAACAGACACAGGTAAATGAGAGATTCAGTGTGCAACATCTATTGAAACAAAAGAAATTGTCATTGCTGATGCAAAAAGTCTACCACTTCTGGTGCAAACAAATTTCCTGGCAGAAAGGATAAAAGGGCAAAACTAAAAGTGAAGTTCAATGCTGAATCAGGTTAACTTGAACAGGACAGTGTTCAATAATAATAATAATAATAATAATAATAATAATAATAATAATAATAATAATAATAATAATAATGAGACATCTAAACCTGAAAATAAAGCAAAACTAAAAAGAAAATATCAGCGTGTATACATAAAATACTTTCTACATTCGGGTTTGGGTTTGCAATCTGATCTAGAAACAAAACAAAAGGATTTTTTATTTATGACAGAAAAATCACATTTCTGTTGTCTAGTACATCACATTCTTCCCACGGTTTCTGGATCCAACCTCTCCTCAGTAAGGAGGTCTGAATGTGGTGGCAGTGGGTTTGCATGGCAAAGACCATCCCATTCTGAAAGCCAGCATCAAATATCTCTCAGAAGCAACATAAAGTGAAAGGCCTTCTAATAATCCACCCTTTTTTTCGAATTAAATTTTAAGGATTAAAGATGATAATTATGTCAATGCAATAACCAAATAGAAATGACATTTGAATACATAGTAACACATCAAGTATGACTGATACGATTACTGATAAAGTCTGTGGTTGCAAATCATTTATGTCAAGTGCAGAACAGCACTGCTAAAAAATGAAAAACTGGAACTCAACTATCTGCACATGTAGCATGAGAAAAGAGAAGGGTATAGCATCCTTTTAAAAAAAGTGTCAACTGAACTTACAAATAAAATCTATTTCTATATTTATTTGCCTATCTCTATTCTTTACCTTGGCAGCTTTTTCTGCAATCATCTTGGCGTTCTTCACCCTGTCTAAGTTGACCATGGCCAGTTTTCTGCTGTTCATCTTGGGTCGGTTCAGTCCAGTGCCCAGATCTGAGGGTGGCATGGTTTTACTTCTGCTGTGGCCTATGTGTTCAGGCTCATCATCTGGAACACACAAATTACATGTATATATAATGTATAAAACAACATGGTCTAACATCTATCACCTATGGCAGTTTTTCCTAAACTAATATGTCAGTGCCAAATGTGTTGGATACTATGGCAAGTCCTACATGTGTGTGTGTACGTTTCATACGTATGTCTATGCATGCACATGCAAGCATGCATATACATGTGAGTCATTTTCATATTTAATTTCAGTAAAAGTTAATCAGTAAAACAAAGACATCTACATGTACACTGAATATTTCTCAACAAAAATCCACAACATCCCACCCTATACCCTGTTTCACCAAGTAACACTCTACTCCTCTCATTAGATGCAATACACACTTAGCAGAGACAGATGCCACCAAAACTATGAGACTCAGGGTGATTCAGACCAGGTAAGTTAATTATTCATACCTTTATCGTCTGTATCAGACAGTCCAGGCTCTGGCATGCTATGGCGTAACCTGTTCCTCTGGCTTCTGATGATCACATTGGAATTACTATTGGCAAGAGGTCCTAGGAGGTGAATAAAAAATTTATTAAATATTAAGTCTTTCGAGTATTGATTACCTTCTTTAAAAAGGAGACTTGAACATTTATGTAATATCCACTCATAAAAAGATTTTTTAAAACAAAACTAAGGGCAAAAGAGAAATATAATAATAAAAAAGAATGAAATGATTTTTGTACCAAAATGCACAGCTCTTCACCATGCACTAGTTTCATACCAAGGTTAAAAATAAAATCTCATATACTGTTGAAGTGACAAAAAAAAAAAAAAAAAAAAAAAAAAAATTCAAGCCATCTGTTCATGCACAGTAACTCAGGATTAAGTAAAGTGCCATGTCTACTAGTAAATGAATCAATAATCAGGGACCCCACAGAACTTATGAAGAATACTGTAATTAACAGGGTTTGTCACACCTGGCTGACCTGGAATCCATTAACTACTGAGTACCTACTCAGAAGCTGTTATCACCTAGAGCTCTAAATCTGCCTATTACATAGTTGACAGTAACAACTGAATAATAGAAATTAAACACTCTGTCTCACTCACACACACACAAACACACACACGCACACACAACATTTTATTCTTATTTCATTCCACAGTCGAAAGCAGTTTCAATTAGATTACATATTTTTCGTATCCTTCATCAATGACAGTGTCAAAGGTATTCCTCATATCATGTGTCAAGCTTCAACAAACTGATCAATTAATTGTCCCAGTGCTCTTTGATCAGTGGAGCAGGGATGCTGGAGAAGCAGAACCAAGGGGGTATTCAAAGCCACTGATTATAAATCAATTTTTTCCACACTTCAAGAGGGTAATCAAGCCTTGGAAATAAATTAATTGGCTGTTATTGACCCATACAAGCTGAATATTTCATGTCTAGATATACTGTGTGACTGGAAGATTTTGAGCACTGATGCATTTCGGAAGGGGTGAAATCACATCTTCTGGAAATAATTTTATATATTCTAAAAGCTAACAAGATGGATTTGTGGGCCAAGTTGTTAAAAGGCCAACTTCTCTGTTTTATTCCACATGTAATTGTATACGCACCATTGTGTGCTCTGCAAACAGGTGTCTGACTGCATATTATCATTAATTCTACACTTAAGGGGAAAGTGAGCTGATAAATATTGGAGAGAACAAACACAGCAACTCTTCAGTAACAATTCAACCTCTGTGAAAAAGTACACCTGGATCTCTTCCACAGTTAAAATCCATAAAATACATCTTACCCAGTTTTTTAAAGTCACGCAAAATTTTCTATGATATGTTTGCCTATCACTGTTGCTGAAGGCTCAGATTTCCTACAAATGGGTGACCTAGGTTGATCCCTGTCAGATGTCACAAATAAAGCCAGACTAGCTCCAATAGCAACAAAGTTAAAAATAACTTACAAACATATTTTTAAATCACTGTTGTTAAGAGAACCCTTTTTTATCATTTTGAATTCTTGATATGTCATAGCTGAAGGTTGATATAAAAAGCAAATTCCCTTTCGTTTTGTTTATTTTATTTTGGCCTGTCCTTAACCTTAAAACAAACAGATGGTCTCTTAGCAACAGTGATTTAAAAATATGTTTGTAAGTTATTTTTAACTTTAAGGACTGCAGGTTGGAGATTTTATCTTAAATAAAGGGTCTTAGCCTTTTTTTAATATTCCTGTTGCATTCATATAATGCATCTTCAAAACATCTCATTGTGCTCAAAGCACAGCTCCAAGTTCATTGTGTGACATAATATTGGGTTTTTTTTGGGCAAAAACATCATTTTCAGTTTCCTGATTTTCTCAGGCACCTGGGCAGCTTTAAACATGCTTTTAATGGTATTATAACACTTGAACAAAGTACTACAAAAGGGGTTCAGCAAATTTTCTTAAAGACTTACTGTTGATTTTATCTATAAAAATGTGATTTTTTTAGCCCTATTTGTATACACTCCCCCCTCCCCCCCTTTTAAAACTACTCACCATTCATCAGTCTGTTAAGACCTGTACCGGAAGATGAGGTGGTTATTTTATTAGACCTGGTCAGCCCTGTAGTGGACATTGTGGGCCCACCACTGGACAGTACTGGCATGGTGAATTCCCTCATGTCTTTGTTATTAATTTGTTCTGTGGGAGAGGCTGAGACTGGAGAAGGTGTCACGCATGTGGAAGAGTCACTGGTCTCCTGATATAAAATTAATTAAAATAAAATTAAGAAAAATTAACAAAATACTTTGACACGATGAAAACTGATGAAAGGGAAGGAAACACAATCGCCAGTATACTGTACAAAGTCTATTTTGTTTGCTGAAATAAACAGGTTCTTAATACGACAAAGTATATTCGCTGAGGCAAAGAGAGTGAAAAAAAAAAGAAATTAAACAGGTTCTTGAAAATAGAAATAGTTTATAACCCTTTTCATTAAGAAAAAATTAATTAATAGAAACTTCTTTGCACCTTACTAAAAACAACAACTTTTTGGCACAAGTAGCAGAAAAAGCACCTATTGTGTCTACTAGTAACTTACCCCTCTATCTTTTTCTTTNTAATTTTTAAAAAATTCATCATAAAATCATCAACAGATAACACTATCCATTTGGTCAGATGTGCCACTACATATGTCATTTAATATAATGTTGCATGTACAGTATTCTTTTTACTCTCTCTCTCTCTTTTAATTTTTGTGATCCAGGACCTTGGGCCAAACCTATGAAAACCATATATCAAATGTCAAGGAGAATTTCATTGTGAATGAAACATAAAACTTGGAGTCAGTATACAAACACCATTCACTGTGCAACCAAACAGACCATACAAAGCCTTATCACATTGACTAACCTTAAACCTCCAGTCCTGTTGGCATTAAAAGAGAGCCAATTTTGTAAAGCCATATTGAATCAGTTAAGCTCACAATAGTTTAGAGCACAATGCAAACAATGGACCCACTTCACAGGTAGCCAATTCAGTACACTACACCGTACTTGTTAGAGACCTACATCTATCCCCACCCAACAATAAATTTATATATACCATAAATAAGGTCACTGATTTTTTTTACATTCTTTTTTTTAATACACATTGGGTTGTGAATTGTTAAATGAATACAATTATAATCCAGTGTTTTTTTTCATCACATCTAACTTTTTATTTCATTCCAGTTTGTGTCAAGATAATCTGATTCTTTTTTCATCGCACAATGATAAACAGTATGTATTTATTTAATGTTTTAAATTATACATCACTAACCCTATGTAAAACACCATGCCTAAACTAAAGCACGTATAAAGGCTTAATTTTTATATATATACAGACGGTAGTTCACAAATCTCGAAAGATTATACTTACAAGTCTTTTTTGTTTATCAAGGTGTTGTTGCTGCCTTGACATAAAATCCGTACCAAGATTTTCTACGATCTTCACACTGGTGCTGCTCACTTTAGGTTGAAATGTAAATGTAGCTTCTTCTTGTAATCTTGCTGCTACTGCTGCCGCTTTTTTCATCAAATCAACACGAAGCTGCTGTCCTCTTTCCTTAGTGATCTTCAAACTCGTCTCGTTTAATTTTGGTTGAAAAGTCAATTCAGAACCCGTGTTGTGCGTGATTGGTACCTTAACTACTGCTGTCATAGTCTTCTTTGCATCCGAGGTAGAGAGTCTTTCTTCGATTCTACGGTGTACGGTGAGTAAAAATTGCGGCGTGGCAGCCAAACTATTTTCTTGGTACTGATTGTAATAACCGTCGCGCCTATTTAGAGCTAATTTTCTACTTGTTTCGCTTATTTTAGGACAGAATGTTAACTCTGGGTCGTCGTATGCCTTCTTCCGTCCCATCGGTGCATGGCGGTGGTGGACATACCTTCCATTTTCAACCCAGGACCATGCAATCACGATCTTTCTCTACCCTAGGCACGCTTTGTCGTCTCCATGGAGGCGCCATATTGTTTGGAACCAATAGCTTTAATCTCAAACCTTATCAACACTAAACGCCTTTTAAAATACCCAATTTATATTGTATATCTGGTATTTTAATAAATACCCGAACCTTTGTGTATTTTCTGAGAATAAATGCACATTTTCACCTTAAATTTATATATTCTAGGCATTAAAATAAATATTTGAAAATATCTAAAATTATGTTCCTCGAGTTCGAGAGTAAACGATATTTCCCGAGAGTTCACGATATTGACCTATTTAGTGGGGGTCTTCTTCCTTGTTACTTTTGCGGCTCTTGACAGGTTAGTTACTCTTTAAAATCATATAGCACTACGGTTTTCAAAGATTTTTTAAAATATTTTTCTGCATATTTTCCTTTTTTGATACTGTAAGGCTTGTGCAAATGTCTTTAAAATAACATATTATGGTTTATACTAAACTAAAAATGCGTTAATGACAAGTTGAAAAATAATTGCACAGTCACCAAGGGCGCAGTAACCAATATTTACCCGAGTTCCATAGAATATTGGATACCGACTTCTGTTATCATTTTTTTCCCCGCTGTTTTTAGTTACCAGTCGCTCATGGACGTTCTGATGATATGACATGGGCAATGTTACATCTAATCTTGTTCCAATTTATCAAAATTAATCAAGCGCCATGTTATGTTATGTTATGTTATGAAATGAATTACTCTGTTTAAAAATAGCCTATTGGGCTATATACCCACTCATTTCTAGTGAAAAGTCGGATAAATATATGTTATTGAAATGCATCAATTTTTTTTACATGCCATCATTCATTGTCCTTAATTTTTGACCGAGTAAAGTGGATTAATTTTGGCAAAGTTACAAAATCTCCTGTATGCTATTAAATGTGTACATAACATTATCATTGATGTTACACACACCTTGTGATTGAACTATTTCTTATCTTGTTTGCACAATGATTGAACCATGTGGATTGAATGGGGTGGTGATTGAGCCATGCCATACAGTGATTGGAATTTATACAAGTAGTCAATGAATAGATTTTTTTAAAAATTTTAATAGTTAATATTTTAATTTTAATTGGCAAATTGACTGAAGTCTAGGGAGGAAGAATTTTCATTATTTATTTTTTGACCAATCTTAGTGTAAATTAATGTTGATTACAATAATGCTGAAATTATATTATGAACTCTTGGAACTTACTAGTACTAGTTTCGAACTTTCAGAATATGAATTAAGTACACTGTACATGTAAACTACATGTACCGGTACATAAAATTAGCCTGGAAAGGGTTTGAACCATTTCTTTCTTGTTTAACTTTATAAATGTGTTTTTCAGGATGTCCATCCGCCAAGAGCTGAGGTGTGCCAATTTTGGCTTAAATTATTTCAGGGAGGATGTGTTCTACTTACCACAGGTAAGGAAAACTGATACTGTCTAGATCTGAAAAAATACCTACAGATGGTTAGGCTAACTCAGACATTAAAATTCAGTCAAATGTTGAACCATGTACTGATTTGACTTAAGAAGAAATTATTATTATTATTATTATTATTATTATTATTATTTATTATTTATTTATTTTTTTTTTATTTTAACTTTTGCAATATTAACCCTTGATTTGGTTCAACAGTTTGATTTGGTTGAAATTGTGCATAGTTTTGTAAAAAAGAACTTTAACCTAGAAGGACCTCTAGAAGTCTAGAAGTTTCATATTAGCTTATACAGGCATAGATTAGAAAATGTTAAAAGAAATATTAAAAGGAACCAATACCGTTTAAGGGGCGAATTGGCAGAGATACATATTTGCTAGTTTGCATTCGTATTAAATGAATAGCATAAAACCACATTGTCCATTTTGAGTTGAGAAAAAATATTATATGTTGGCAGGATCTTTAGTGTTTCAGNTTTTTTTTTTATTATTATTATTTTTTTTTTTTTGATTTTAACTTTTGCAATATTAACCCTTGATTTGGTTCAACAGTTTGATTTGGTTGAAATTGTGCATAGTTTTGTAAAAAAGAACTTTAACCTAGAAAGAGAGGGTCTAGAAGTTTCATATTAGCTTATACAGGCATAGATTAGAAAATGTTAAAAGAAATATTAAAAGGAACCAATACCGTTTAAGGGGCGAATTGGCAGAGATACATAGTTGCTAGTTTGCATTCGTTTTAAATGAATAGCATAAAACCACATTGTCCATTTTGAGTTGAGAAAAAATATTATATGTTGGCAGGATCTTTAGTGTTTCAAAAGTCTGCTTTTCATGTTTATTTATTATTATTATTTATTATTTTGTGATTGATGGTTGAGGGGTTGCATGCTGTGTTTTTTAAACTGCAAATATCTTTATATTTGTTAATCCCATCTGCTACCTGGGTTTATGGTGAATGGGTGAATTTTCATGTAAATGTGAAAAAAGAAAACTTTGTAACTTTTTAACCAGTTATTTGTGTTATCATCCCTTTGTTGTGCATCACCCAGCCGGTGGTTCAAACCCAGGAGGGAGTTGCACCTCTCTGGCCCTCTACTGGTAGTTTATTCAAATTCTATCAGTAGGGCATTGTAGTCACATTCAAAATTGAAAACAAATGTCTTAAGGTAGTCCTCTCATATTAGCTTTTTTTGCGATCTGCGCAGGTTTCGCGCATGAGTAGATTTTTGAGATAGCGGCGAATTATGAAAATANTTCGAAAACGAGCGTGGTGACCCCCAATTTTTTTTTCATATTTTTTACTCATATGGTAAGAAGATTTTGTCTTACAATTTTAATCAAAATCGCTAGGGCAGAAATATGAAATCTGAAATATGAGAGAGCGTCCTTAAACCATGAATTAAAACAATTGCTTGCTTTTGAACTTGGGCTGGACGATGCGTTCTGTTCTTTTCCAGTGGAACTGGCCTCCCATGGTCTTCATAATCTATAGAGTGGTGATGGCTCTTTATTGCATGGTCTGGGTCATATATGCTGCATCCATTTCTCCTACAGCTAACCTAAAAGAGCCGTGGTGGGCCTGGTTGACTAACTGGTCGTATATTGTATTAACATGCCACATGGTGCTTGCTGCGGCCATCTCCCTGTGGCATACACCTAAACGTTGCAGCAGGAATAACATTGGGATTGAAGCAGGTGGGGGTAATTCAAAGGACACGGCCCAGCAGGACCATACTTACTACACCAATCCTGCTGTTAGCGCAGATGCCGCCATAGATACCACGACAGATACCACCACAAGTGCCTCCCTTGGTCATGGCGCCTCCAGCGGTACCAACCTGGTGGACACGGAAAATGGGGCCAAAGAGACGTCAGCGTCGATTCGCTGGTACATGAAACTGGATTGGTTGCTGTGGACTGTTGCGAGTGTTTGCGCCATTATCGTCAGCTTGGTGATCATGGTGTTCGCCTACCCAGTCCTGAAGGGCATTCCGACACCGGTGGACTTCCAAGTTCATGTGGCCAACACCATACTCGTTCTGATCGATACCATTGTCGCAGGATATCCAGTGCGCATACTGCACGTTGTCTACGTGCACGCGTATGGGTGCGTGTATGTGGTGTTTAGTGTAATATACTGGGCTGTTGATCACACTAATGTGATGTATCCTGTGTTATTGGATTGGAATGGTCCAGGGTATACCTTCATATCTCTAGGGGTTGTGTTTCTTATTGTTATGCCTTTGTTGCAGTTGATATATTACGGCATTTTCAGATTGAAATTGTATTGTTTGAAAAGATCACCTGCTCCAAGTGGTGAAGTTCCACTTTAAGAAGAAGAATTTTGATGTGTCCAAATTTAAAAATAGAAACTGGAGTTAACATCTCAGCCATACTGGAAGTTATCACACCGAGTAAGATCGTGGTATATATAATACCAATATTTATATTTTGGACATATCTCTATATGCAGTATATCAGGGTCGTCACAAGACAATTTAATTTTTTTTTTTTTTTTTTTTTTTGAGTTTGAAAAGTTAAGTATTAATAATTCATGGGAACAAATATAGCTAGTAAACATTGAATACTAGGGTAAGTTTCTACTCATGAAGTATTTAATTCTAATTTATTAGTTTTTATTATATTATGTTAATTAGATTTTGAGACCAGAACAAAGAATTGTTTAAATATTTATTTGATGCAAAAAGGATCAAAATTTGAAAGTTTTTTTTATTACTGTTTTTACTTAAATCCACATGTTAAGAGTAATTTAACATTATAGCTATTGTTAAATGTAATTTGTCTTTGGACCATTTTTGGAAATAATTTTGAACTTTTTTTTTGTTCTATGTGAAAGTGCTTCAATTGGTGATCATGAGCAGGTGTAGAAAACGTGGTATTGTCATCAAAACGAAAAACAGATGAACAAATTTATCTCTGAATTTACTTTTCAAATTTTCCCCAGCAGATACATGGGATCAATTTTTTCTAAAAATTTACTTTTCACATTTTCTCTACCAAAGTAGAGATCTTTACAACTGAAGCTCTCATGAAATATTATTATATAAAAATACAATTGATGTTATTGCAGAAAAAATCAAAATAAAAGTGCCATGCAGTGTGTCGTAGGATTGAAATGCTTGTAATTATAGTAGAGGGGGTAAAGAAAGATGTAACAGAGGGAGCTCCACTTGGTCTCACCTCAATCTGATGCAACTTATATGCAATATGTGTAATCCAAGAAACATTTATTAATTAACCACGCCCAACTTCTTTTTCTTTCTTTTTTATTTTTTTCTGGTTTATATACAAGTTAATTGAAGTTATTCTGAATATTTTAATATTTTTCTTGTGCAAAATATCGTTTTACATTCTTATGTACATTTAGTGATCAAATAACACTTGTAGTGCCAAATGTTAACATTTCATGTGTGATTTATAAAGATCAAAGATATATTTTACCTTTCTTTTTAATTTTATTGCCACAGCTATGCCATTTTTACATGCATGTGTATTTCACACTGAGTAGTATACTTTTTTACTCTTCTGTGAAAGTGTAGCGAACAAATACAAAAATGTGGTTAACATTTGTTTTTCCTTTCTTGTTTTTTTGCTTCAAAAGTTCTTATACAAAATGTGATATTTTTATACTGTTGTAAAAATTTAATTAACAAATTCCACAAGGGCCTTATCACTTTATATATTATAGTATATATTTATAGTTAAAATATCATATACTAGTAGTTTTTATACTACCATAAAAGATTATTTGACTAATACCTTTTTATATTTATTTGTTAAACTTGTGAAAATTCATCAATCAAGTGCCATATTAATGTTCTAGAAGTTTTGTATGTATAGCTTAGAAACTGTCAAATATTGTTTACTACACTGCCGTGATAAATGAACACATAACACATACCTGTAAATGCCTTATAATATTTATATAGTTTAAGAAATGTTGTGTTTTGAAATTGCTGTAAAGGTTGAACAAATGCCACATAAATGAACATTTTTTTATTTATATAAGAGTGAAATGTATAAATGACCAATACTATTTAGGTAATACAGCATGACTTTGCATGTTCTATGGTATGAATCTGAATTATTTGTTTTAAAATTGACATATTGAAATATTACAACAATATTAAGACAGGGTCTTCCACACAAAGCTGTATGCTTTATACTGAACAAAGACAAGAGTATCAGTTATGTATCCACGCCTTTGCCACAGTGTGACAAACCTTTATAGACCAGGAAAGTAATAATTGTGAAATCTTAATTTAATTTTATGTTGCACTAAGTTGCATAAAGTATTATAAATCTGCAATAGTGAAGGGAGTATTTTGATATAGACATTTGTATTTTAAAGATGGATCAGTTAATCATTAGTTGTTATACAGGATTTTTGAAAAATTAATTTTTGTATATTTTCTATTATTCATATTAATTTGTCTGAAAGTATTCTGTTCTTGTTATAGAACATGTCAGTTTTCAATGCTTTTTAATGCTTAATCCCTCAAACGCGAGAAAATGAGTTTGTTAAATAAAAATGCTCTAATTGCATATGCTGTGTATGTTGTATGTACTGTACCACATGAAACAAAATCGGGGGGTGGGGGGGGGGGGGTACAGTTTAGAAGAGGAGAAAGTCGAGTTATTTTACCTGCTAATTACAACGACCAACCAAAAATAAGCGAAAGCAATTTTTCAACCTGTCTACAAGATATCGTACGTGGATAAGTCTGGCATAGCTGTTCGTGTTCACATTTCAGTCACTCGTTGAAGCCAGCTCACCAAATCGCAATGGTTTTTCATCTACATATTCAGGTTCACTTTTTATTGCAATTTTTCTTCTCCAAGCGATTTCCTATTCTGGATTTCCCTAGGTTGCAAACAACCGGACATTCCAAACAAGATTATACAACACGCTTCATTTTTTTTCTTCGTTTCAGTGGAGATGGCCACCTTTATTGTACGTCCTTTATCGCATGGCGGTGGCGATTTACGTGATCTACTGGCAAATGTACACGGCGGCCCACCAACCCTTGGTTCACCTCCCTTACCCATTCCCAACATGGCTGACGAACTGGTCCTACTTCCTGCTTTCCTGCCACGTGCTCCTGGCGGCTTTGATTTGCGTGATTCACAACATTGAAAACTACCGACAGTGCTGTTCCAGGCAGCGGCGAGTCCCCGTGACACGGCAAGAAGAAGAGGCGCTGCTTTCAGGTGAGGAATCCGTGGCTTCTGGGGACGAGGGCGGTAGCAAGGGACGCCTTGGTTGGCGCGAACCAAGACGAGAGTCTGAATCGTCGGGATATAGCTCCGTAACTGGGATACGGGCCATTTCTATTCCATGGTACATAAAGCTGCATTGGTTGATTTTCACAGCTATAAGCAATTTCGCCATCATCGTAAGTGTGGTGTACTTTAGCTTTCTGTATCCACAGTTGGCAAAAGAGAACAATTTATCGTTTCCACAGATGGAGGATTTTCAGCTTCACGGGGTCAATTCCATTGTGATAATTCTCGACTTAATTATTGCGGCCTACCCTGTGCGATTGGTGCATTTCGTCTATGCTGAAATCTACGGACTTCTCTATGTGATATTCAGCGCCATCTATTGGGCCTTTGACCACAGCCGGGTGCTATACCCTGGGGTATTGGACTGGAATAAACCAGGGTCCACTATGATTATGATATTGGTATTAGGATTGGTTGTTGTACCGTTGTTGCACACGATCTTCTACGGCATCCACAGGTTAAAGCTGAAAATTTGCCAGCAAGCTGCAATGCCGCCCAGTGACCCCGAAGCGATATTCTAAGCCTTCCCATGAAATGGAAACAGTTTTTTTCCCGCGGGGACAAAGATTTTATTGAATACGATGAGCAATATCCAATGCAGGTACCTGTGAACAAACAAATGATTGTCACATTTCTATATGTTATCCTAGTATCTGAATGGCGATACTCGACATTATGTGAAAACGTGTTATATGATACTATTCCTTCAACTTACATACGTCTTACAGCGGGTAAGGCTATGTTTAAGTACATGGGCACATCCATACACAAGCGCACGCACCAGAAAAAGAGAAATTTTGCAAGGTAGCGTACCTGTTGCGTCGAAAGAGCGTCATGTTTGTAACTATGCATAATGTTTGAGAGCAATACTCGTTAAATCCTTCCATGTAATATGAAACCGTCTCTGCAACAGTTTTCATCGAATGAACTAGTTTAACTCGTAACAAATCTTTTTTCCTTAGTAATGTGACAGAAAGTATTGAAATTATATCAGCAAGAACTGTTATTGTTTAAACATTATTAAGATTACCCTCCCAGACTATTATATTGATTAAACTACTGGTACATAATGAGTTGACAATGATGTTAGTGCTGCAATCCGGAAAATTGCACCTTTATGTATGCTGATAGTTCAAAAGCCGTTTGTCCATTGTGAATGGACGTTTACCTATTTGCTGCAGATATTTTAAAAATTTCATAACTTTGTTAGGAAAGCATATAGAGTGTACATTAGCAGCTTTCTCTTGGAAGCATTGATCATGATCATGTAGCAATACGTTTTTATAAAATATTAAATTGTTATGTTTTGATACTTTGATTACATTTAAAATGGATCGACTTTGATATTCTATTTCAATTTAAACATATACGTCTCTTTTTTGAGTGTATATTTCGATATATTTATTGATTACACGCAAAGGAGGACGGGTTTTAAACTTCTACTCTATTTACTAAGTTATGCGAAGATGAACAATCAATATTAAATGTGAAAGTGACCACGTTATCCTATTGTTGATAATGCTAGACTTTTAAAAACTTACACGTCCAATAGACATACTTTTTATAAGTTATTTTTGAATGTTATTGGGTGAAATAAAAGAGGTGATTTGGGGAGCAGTCTGATGGTTTCTTTTAATCGAGACCAACTTACTCAAGAATACAACGAATTGAAGATGCGCATACATTCCTGTAAAACATCTCGAAAAATGCTGCAGTATGGCAGTTAATACGAAAATGTATGAATAAATTTATTATCATTATTATTGTTGTTGTTACCATTATTATTTTCCTGATTTCTCCTCCTTTCCTGCTTGTATAGATGTGAAAAAAATAGTCATAAAGGACCTTGTCAATTTTTAGCTTATTAGTTTTTATCCTTTTTACTGTTCAAGGGAAGGAATAACTTGTTAAGTACCTGGCAACGTTCACGAAAGACGCGTTCATTACTTCAATCAGGTCAAAAGGAAATAGTTTTAATAAATATAATATTTTAATTAATAGTGTCGATAAAAGTTTTATTTCTGCTTATATAAAGAACACGTATAAACTGCGTATTTTTTATCATTGCAACATCCCGGCCATATAAATACAAAAATGCTAAAAAATAAAATAGATATAATTCTTTTATATATTCTTGCAGATATAATGTCATCGAAATAAACTTGGCTGCAAAATAATTTACTTGTAGAAAAATATTGGAAGTCCAAAACAGAAAGATGTCAAGTTCATGTTTTTCTGTCCTTGTGAATTATGGTAAATTGCTGTGTATGCCTTTAGAAGTGTATGTCCACGTTTTTCATAGTATTAAATGCTTGTTTTTTTATTCAGCTCTATTTGTCCGTAGCACTGAGTAATTATTTAAGTCTTGTGCCTTGTGAAGTGTAAAAAGTAGATTTAATATTCGCGGTTTGTCCAGTCCGAAAATGTTTGTATTATTATTTTACGTGCGGTAGAGAAATGTTACTTGACTGGCGGCAGCACGACGCATGCGCATCCTACTACCGGGGAGGGCATGTCCTCTCCACGTGACCAGATCCCTGTCATGGTGTCAAAACACTCCACGGAAGACAAGGCCGAGCCTTCCAAGGTACTGATGCCACCCATCACGTATAGGCAGGAACCTGTAAAATAGGGGGGAAATTAAAAATAGTAATGAAAACGGGGACTTTTTATGAAAATATCGACACTTATGCACTACCCACTGACGTACTGACATTGCCACCTTTGTTTGCCGTTGCAATTTTATGACATAAAAAGAATGCATTGGAATGATAAATTAGTTAATAAATCTTGTGACAAAATAAGGCGTGCCATACATCAGAACCGCTTAAGCTAAATGTAATTAAGCGAGAAACCCCTCGTAAATGGGTCGATCCTCTTAGATTGGTCTAGTTATGGGAATGGGGCCTGAAGGACACTCACCCAGAGCTGCGCTGCCAGCATTGTGCCTTGGTGAAGTCATCTCCGTCCTGGCTGTCCATTGGTCCCTCTTCTCGTGGTACTCCAGTATGGACCCCACGCTGCTGTATGTGCAGTCGCCATTAGCGTACGACGACACAGCGCCGCCGCTCAGGTAAAGTTTCCCGCCACATTCTGACAGGTTGGCATGGCAACGTGGCTCGGGTATTGGGTTTCGGCTGGACCATCTGAAGTCAAAAGCGTATTAACAATAACAGTGGAACTGTCTCTATGTTATAGTTAAAAGTAACAAGTGTATGATAAATTCTGAATAGCTTAAAAATTATTTGGATAATGTGCATGCACTTCCGAGATATGGGAAGTTGTGTCAAATTGTGGAAACATTTAGGCATGAGAGATATTCACTTTAAATGGTCTTGATTGTGAACTAAACTTAATCCAAAGAGGAGAACCCTTGAAATTGAAAAGAAAATGACATAAATATAGGAAGAAGCTGCTAGCCCTCCACCCTCACTCCCACCCCCACCCCCATTGCGGTCAGAGAATATCTTTACGTCACCTGTTCGTGTGCGGATCATAGCACTCCACCAGGTTCAAGATGGGTTCCCCGGATGTGCTGGTCCCACTGTCGGCATAGCCACCAACGATGTAAAGAAGCCCAGAGTGTGCGCACGCAGCAATGCCGATCCTTCCGGTGCTCAGTGGGGCGATGTACGACCACTGGTTGGTCACGTGGTTATATACTTCAACTGAGGCAAGGACTCTGAAACACGAAATAAATGAAGCTGTTGAAAGTATAAAAGTTACCACCACAGACAAGCAGTTACGTTACGACCGGTATAAGTGTTCCCTGCGGGCCATGCCTCAGAACGTCTTTATGGCTTATACCAAAATTTAACCGGGAACTGTACCTGACATCTACCACAAATAAAAAATAATGATTACATAAAAGACGCTTGTTGCACTTGTCAATTACAACACCACCAGTCTTATTTAACACAGATTACTTCAAAGTTACCAATGATATTGAGAAGTTCAGTNACCCGGGAACTGTACCTGACATCTTCCACGAATCAAAAATAATGATAACATAAAAGACGCTTGTTGCACTTGTCAATTACAACACCACCAGTCTTAATTAACACAGATTACTTCAAAGTTACCAATGATATTGAGAAGTTCAGTAAGGCTACATGCACTCACATGTTGTTTAAACCCTCGCCGCCCACGGCGTAAACGAGGCCGGACACTACTGCCACCTTGTGGTGCATTCGGTTTTCATTCATGGACGTCACCTGGCTCCATTTGCGAGTCCTGGCGTTCACTTTGAACACAGTGGATTTGGGGACATAAATGCCGTGGCGACCATCTCGAGGATTGCAACCACCTAGGATGAGACAGAAACTTTTAAAAAGAGGAATACTTTGTGGAAAAATAAGCATCATAATACATCATACCGTTATGTTTTGCATGATTGCATGTATGCAACATGGAGATAGATGAATTTTTTTTTTTGTTTTGCCAAAAGATGCTGCACGTTTTTAATTTTTTACTCTGAAAACCAAACTATTCCAGATGATTTATCTGAATTTCTACACGCAAAATAAAATGACCCCCCCCCCCCCTGACATAGACATAGAGGCATTTCAAATAAAATATGTCTGCTTACCTACGATGTAGATGACTCCGTTCACAATGGCGACGGCGTGGTTTGTTCGTGGCTCTGGGAGGGCGGCCCACAGCTTCCAGGTGTTCAGTAAGGGGTTGTAACGCAGAATACTCGTACCTTGAAAAAATCGCGTAAAACCTTTAGTATTATGTGTACTGTAATGAGAATTATCTGTGTCCTCATCAAATTTAAACAGACATTCGTATTGTTGTTTAAGATATTTGGTTGGTGTCTAGAATAATTTTATCTAAAAGAGACCTGTTTATCATCATAAGATGTGCATATTATGACGCTTACTTGGCGCGATCCCATCCTCGTCTCCAGGCATGCTAGCAGTTGAAAAGCCTCCTATGGCTAATATAGTGAAGGTCGACTGACAGGCTGTCTCTGACGAGATTGCTCTGGACGGCAGGAAACGAGGGTCAGTGGACTCAGGGACTTGTGGTGGAAGGTCCACCATGCAGGTCCTTGGAGTGTGAGTGGGCAGTGGGAAGGTGGACTCTCTGCCAAGGTTGACGCAGGTGCGATACCTTGAAAATACCAAGAACATTTTTTTCTAAGAAAATAACGGCTATTTTAGTATTTTACGCGTGTGAAAAATGCATTAGCGTTGACAATAGTTTCGACCGACAGTCATATTGAATTTTTGAGAATTTCATTTCTTTTTTTATAATCTCATAAATTCCTGTATTGACTGATATTGTATTCATGTCCGTACTGTGCTTAAAATAATACGCACTATTTTTAATCATAAAATATATTACATTTTTACATGAAAAATGCACCCAGCCACAATACCTAAATAGGAATTCACACCTTCGTTTTAACATCAACTCACCAGTTTGCCGCCAGAATTAAACTCTGACATCCATCGCTGGTCATGATTTGGCCACCCTCTTCCACGCACGTGACAAGGTCTTTTGATGTCATCAACATGAACCTGACGCAGCTCATGAGTTGTGCGGCGTAGCGCATGCGGTTTTCTTTGTCGTAGGTCAACCAGCGCATGGCGGCCCGGAAGACGTCCAGCTCAGTCAGCACCCTTAAATCGTCGTCCTGCAGCATGCGGTGAAGCTTCTCCACGTCCAGAGTTGGAAAACCGGATGATGGGTAAATTTCCGGGAAGTGGGACAACACCACCTTGTAGGCTTTTTCATAGAAAACTTTCAGCTTGTTTCGGTCTGCGGTCTCCATGACGGCTATGGCTTTATCGGGCGGGAAGGAGCTGAAAAGATCCTGGCAGACGCTGAGAAGGGGCAAAATCTGCAGTTTTCGAGTAGCGACGTACATCTCACCGACATTATCGTAATTGATTCGAATCTCGGCCGTGTATATGAACTCCAGTATCTTCTGAAAGGCGGACGCGGTGATGTCTTCTAGTCTGATTTTCAGCGGGATGGTGTGCCTGCGGTTTTTCAGCAAAACTTCGGCGAAGTAATCGCTGTGGCAGGCAAGCGCGATGCAGTGGGCGCTGAAAGTGTAGTTTCCGACTGTGATGATGACGTCACAGAGCTGATCGTGCGTGTAGAGCGTTTTGAGGTACTGGCCCATCAGTGCGAAATGCACCATCCGCTCAGTGGCGGTGGGGTTTTCCGTGGCTCTGACTTTGTCCATGGCACCCTCTAAGGAGAAATTCCGCTTGACCTTGATCGGTTTGTCAGTAATTTCGCCCGGCATAGTTGGGCGTAATCTGATTTCAACTGGAAAAATATTGAAAAGCAAATAAAAATTTAAAAGATACCTTTAAAATGACTGATTCTTAAAGACCGTCATTTAATGTTCAGATCAATGCGTAGGCCTATTGCAGATTTTCAGATTATTATCAATATCACATTTTAAATATTGCACGAAGCAAAGTAAGGCACACGACGCGATTTAACCATTCAGATTTTTTAAAATGATTTGTTTTCTGCATCATGTTTAGTTTGATTCAGTTTCGTTTACGGATGAGCTCACCTTGGTTTGTTGCCTGATGTTCGTAGTTTGCAGAGCTTGGCAATCTGATAATGAAATAGAATTGCAAAACATAACAGGAACAACTGAATATAGAAATATTCTAAATATAACCTTCTACTCACACCTAATAAAAAAATATTGAATTCCAAATGATTGGCTTGAAATTTTTATCAAATATTGGCTGGAATTGGAGTAAATAAATTTGTATATTTTTTCGCATGTTTGCACGAAACACAACAGCAAAATTTTCTTAAGCACTGCATTCTCATATTGTATAAAAAATCAGAAAATATCATAATCTGCAGGCCGCTTGATGTTATTTCAGCGATTTGATTTTATAGTAAATTTCCACTTTTCATTTCATGTTAAAAAAGAAAATCAGACAGATAATTCTTATACAACGACTAAAGTGGTGTTCATTCTCATACAGAGATATTGAACTCCCCTATACATGCCATCTAGCCGCTTTCTGCACCACACTCAGGGCTCCTGTTATGAACCTTTGAAAGACGCGTTTACTTATGTCAAATACAAATCATACCGTTACAAAGACGGGCAGACAGAAAGGAGCCCTAAACTCACTAAAAAATAAAGGGCATAAAGTAATGATAAAGGATTAGATACAACAACAATAATAATAATCAATAATAAAATACGACATAAATCAAGAAGATATATTGCCAATATTTACCTCACAGATCTCGCATCGCTGACATGGCTGGGCATTTCAGCATTTTGCCGAAGGATAGACGCTGAAGTTCGTTCAGAAAGTGGTCGGCGGTAGATAGGCGTGCGAGCGACTGTTTCTCCAGACACAGTTCGAACCACGGCGTTTCTTTCTTCTCCTGTCCTAAAATTTACTGTATCCGATCTCCGATTCCTTAATACACTTGGGCTAGTAGTTTGCGACATCTTGTGGTTGTATTCGCCCGGACTCTTCTCATTGTTTGCTCCGTGCTGCATGGTCTTAGTTATTGTAGCAGAAGGCAAAACTCAAAGAGAACGCTTTACGGTGAGAGCCATGATGCTCTCAGACATCTTTCTGTTTTGAACAAAAAACAAAAAATGGTATCCCTGACAATATATTTGTTTATTTTTTGTTATTTTCTGACATCATAACAACCAACGTCAATGACGTCTACTGAAAGCGTCACGAGCTGTTACTTCACGTCACGTGTAGGTCATATCAACAGTTTACGTTTACAACGTCATTTGAGTAAAATCGTGGCGATTGTGATTGTTGCGCTGCGCAACGCATTTCAACAAGGAGAGTGAGTGGCAATGGAGCGCATTTCATTATTGTATTAGTTGAGACTTTTCAATCCCGAATCGAGCCGTCGATGAGAAACGTTAATGTAGTAATGATAATTCTGTTGTCATTTTCGGTTTACTGCACAACTTAAAACAGAAAATAAGTTTCTTTCTTTTTTATCTTTTCGAGTTGTTTTTACGGTCTGTCGTTTTGCCTTTGCTCCAAATCACTGGGGTCAGCAAAACGTTGAATAAATATTAAGAGTTATGAAGAAAAGAAAAAAAGGAAAAGTAAAATAAATAAAAACAAATCAAAACAAATCAAAAGCAAAATATTGCATTTATATTACTGGATACGAAATATGTCACCATCATAACTATAGTTGTATAGGACATGATACGGAAGCAATTGTTGTATATAATGCATATAATCAATTGTAACAATCCGCTTTATTTCGTCTCTACAATTCAATGTTAGGTTCCGAACATACAGTAAATCAGAACAAGATAAACACGGGGTTTCTATTGATTACCAATAAAAACATCGTAACCCAATAAACAGTCTGTAGATTAATTAGGTTCGTTAAGTCATAATTGGGAAGAGATTAACCTGAAATAAGCAACGCTTTTATTCTAAACTCCTTGGTTACAAGACCATCATTGATGGGCAGATTGATTAAGCTGCTAAAATATTCATTGTTGCAACTTCACCTGTGCGTCTATCGCTACTCATGTATATATCGCTTTGTGCGTTCCCTTTTACAATCCATTTTAGTACATATTCTGATGGAGCATTTTCCATCTTTGCGAAAACTGTACGGATATTTAAACTCGCGGTTATAAACTCTTCACTGCGGTCAAAGATCAAATTTACATAACGCGGAAATTATACCTGTTGTTCGGGCGTTTGAAAGATTATATTGCCCACTTAACTCGGTCTCAAATTAACCGTGCGTTGCCTTTGCCAGAGACGTGGTAACGCATACAGTGGAGACGGGAATGTTTCACCAACCCCCTCCTGGTCGCATTGAAACATGATTACCTGTAGTGCGTCAATGAATTAACACACACAAAGGCGCTTAAGCTGTCGACACACATTGGCAAAAGACCGTCTTTGTTGAACGTAACTGAACCGTCCATAGAAAACATGTACACAGGAGCGCTCCGAGAACGTGTATCAACAAAAACGCCGGGACCTAGGCAAACAATTATTAAACGGGCCGGTGACGAAACACAAACATACCGCTACAATGAGGCAGAAATCACAATAGATTTCTCCAACAAGAAGGCAGATCGAGTTGCGGACAAGCTCAGCGCAGATCTGGTCCCCGTGGAGAACGGGGCTAGCCTGGCCCTCCGGAACGCTCGCTGCGTCAACCGTGGCGTCCAGCGTCGCATGATGACCCGCGTGAAGGGCATGATGAAGGCACTGGAGTACAACACAAATAAGGTGAGAAATGGAGACATAGTTGCTGGGTATTTTGTTTACTTGAGTTAACTGGAGAAGCATTGCGATGTCATGACAGCGATCTGTTACAGCCGTCACATGACATTATACTGGTGGCGTATTTTCAATCCCGAGTTTCATAAATCCCGCTGTTGAATTTTTGCACTTATTGTCGTACAAAATGTCGTTTTCCCAAACGACATTTGTTAAGAAATGTTGCATTATTGGGCGAGTAAAGATCATGCTATTCGTATAAATAAATTTGTTGCGAAATTGTTGTCATAGGATCAGTATGTGTCTAAAGATATACCGGGTACCTGAAGCCCAGAAGCGCGTGCGTAATAACAAATTAATGTAGTTTAAAGTGGACAAAGGAGAGAAAAAAGCCCGTTACCTTTTAACTGAGTTACTCAGAGTTCATGGCCATTTAAATCACAGTCATGTATTTGTTCGATTCTCAAAGACCTTCAAAGGCCTTCAAAGAAAAGGTCATATAGCATTGTTTTATGGAAATGGAAATTACACAAATTTGAATACATAGGGTTTGTAAAAGGGCGATGAAAGTCTTATGGACCAAAGAATTAGTTTGGAATATGTTTCAACGCTAACTGTGTTATAGTAAATCATTGTGTAGGAAAACGTTATTTATTAGAAAAAAAACTGTTGAAACGTGTCACTGGATCAAGTTCTGATTTACGTTATATGATATCAGTATTATTACTACATAATATTGATTAAGTATATATATCATTTGCTTTAAAATATTTCTTTCATTGTAAATATATCTCATAGGTCTACATAATTTGCCTCCGACATTTATTTACCTATTTTCACAACGTCTCGTTTAAGATTTCGACGAATTTATAGGGGCATATCTGAAGTGAGTGTTAACAAAGCTTGTTAATGCAACTGAGAGCATTTTTGCGAATTTACAAAATAAGGATAATAAGGATGTTAGATTGTTTGCTCAGACTGCTGTCGCCACATATTATCAAGAAGGAGAAGCAATAAAATATGAGAGCCATATAACTCAGCTGAAGAATCCATAAATTCGGGTATAACCTCTTCACTATCTTCAACAATCCAGCTACAAAATTTATTATCTGTACTAAAACTGTACCCTCTACCAGGACCACAGATTCATTTTTCACTAGATACTGTATTGACAAATACATGCATGTCTCTAGTTAAATGATGGATCTTTTCTGCGCTGAAAAAGTACACATAATAAAATCTGCGGCCCTGGTAGAAGTTAGTAAATCTGTACCAAAAAAAAAAAAAACATACATACGTACACCGAGCAAAAAAAAAAAATAATAATAATAATAAATAAATAAACAATATGGTGAACGATCTATGGAACATGGAACACCGAACAGCAAACTTCACTGTTTATGATTTAAGGTATAAATAACCCATAATGCTGATATATATATAGATCAGCATTATGGGTTATATATATATATATATATATATATATATATATATATATATATATATATATATATATATATTTTTTTTTTTTTTTTTTTTTTTAAAGTAATTGTGTGGGGG
>NW_019775521.1:267341-325214 GCF_001039355.2 Lingula anatina
TATATATTTATATATATATATATATATATATATATATATATATATATATATATATATATTTTTTTTTTTTTTTTTTTTTTTTAAAGTAATGAGTAGGGCGTTTATATTTTTGCTTGGTGTGTGTGTGTGTTGAAATACGATCCCAAAGAAGGGTTCAGTGTCGGCGCATATTGTATTTGTGTTTTTGTAACCAGACTCCGTCATTTATGCGACGACACTGTCCAAATTATGCATGATTAAACCAAAGGAATTTGTAGGAATGTTGCATGTTGTTTTTGTTATTTTTGTAGCGTCCAACTCTGCATTATCCGCCCTGGTTACATAACATATATGTTCAAATATCCAGCTTTAAAAAAAAGAAGAAATACCAATGTTTTTACGCGATTGCGTGCCCTGTTCGAATAGAAATAAATTTTACAACACTGCAGCAAATATAACTTAACGACTTAAAATGAAGCATTAGAATTTCATCTTAAATAAAAACAAAAGAATATGGCAAATCTGATCGATATGAATAAGCGCTTTATACCTGTTAAAAAAGAAAAGACGACAACCAAGAAGACTACATTCAATTTTTTAATACTTCTTCTTATATCATTTCAGATTGAGAGCGAACAGAAGGATCTTTTGGAAGACTTCCTCACTAAGTACCCTCAGATGGAGAAGCGAGTGGCGTTTATGTTCCGGGATAAATCCGGGACGATGAGACGACTTGGTCTCCCGCGGGGACTTACGCGGGATAAACTTGTCTACGTTCGGAATCTCGGCACGAAAGATTCCCCAGAAAAAGAACCGGTTCCCCTCGAATACGAGCTTGTATATACCAAGACGAAAAAGGATAAGGTACGAGAAGAGCAAGGAAGTTCGGACAAAGAAATTAAACCATTCTTGCCCGCTGTGAAAAATGGAAACAATCAAATGTTTACTGGGAACGGTGCTTTACAAGGCATTGGTGCCTCCCATCCTGTTAAGACTGCAAAGAAGTCTCGGAAAAAACAAACATCGCCAGACCTGACTTTAGTTTCGAAATCCCTTCCGTCCATCCCCGAAGAGAAAGGAGCCCAGGGGAAAGACGACTCGTGTAAAAACACATCACAGTCTGCTGATGACAGTGAAGTTAACGCCAGGGAGCTACAAATGAAACGCGTTGTGCCAGCTTTTAAAGTAAGCAACTTTGTCTTAACGGATTTCGGATTCCACCCACCACGAACGGATCCTTACATCCACCCCAATTTTAAAAGTAAAGAAGACGTTGAACGAGAAATCGAGCACGCGGCCCAACGTCATATATACGCCAGTCAAATACCTAGTCAAAGCTATCGCGGCGGGAAAACGGAACGGAACGTTAACAGTCTACGCAAAACCATCACCGGCAGAGTAGCGACACTGGATCCCGCTTTGGGATCGGGTTTAGTGGGTAATGGCCAAAATTCAAACCCGGTGAAACTGACTGTCCCTAACAACCAATACGTGATGAAGAAAACGAAACCGAAACCGCTCCCTCCCATAGAAAGTAAGCGACATGGTGCCGTAATGTTTCAGTTAGGATCCAGTAAGGCTGCACACATGGAGGGGTTTAAACCGCTGTGATTTGCTTGCCACGGCTCATTCCTGAGCTATACATGTATTTCTACGTCAGCAAGGATTAAATGGTTGTAATAGTTCATTCCTAGGATTAGTGTCAAACATTTTGCGTGATAGTTAATGTCGGTCAAGAAGAAGACCTGCTATGTGATTTTGAAAATGCTTTTGGCCTTCGCCAAGAAATCCAACATTAATTCACTGTAGTGCAATAGAATATATAGAGTGTAACTTATATATACACAAACTAGTTGCCATATGACACTATGCACTCTTAGTACGTCAATTAATTGTTAAAGCACAAAAGCTATTCATACAGTCGTTATTTCTTTTTTTTAACTTATATCGTAATTTGATCATGGGGCGTTGTCCTTTAATTATTGGAATACTTTTTGGAGAAAATTGCACGTAATGGAGTTAGCTGGGCATTTATAGCTGCTGGAAAAAGTCTTTAAAGTTACTTTGGTTTATGGCATAAAGCTATATGTGAAAGTGAGTTTTATTTATAAAGAAACCTTGACAAATTGAGAGGATTTGCCACGAACAAGTATGAGGTCAAATGAACCTAGTGGCTGAAATCAAGCGGGTGAATACAGTGTTTTGACATCCTTGTTGCTATGGTAATATAAGGATAATCTTATGCACGGGCCACGTGGAAAACTCTTGCCAATAAAACAGTATTGATTTGCATTTGTTACTCGTAGTTGCGTGTATAATGTAATTACCTCCCTCCCTCTCTCTCTCTCTCTCTCTCTCTCTCATACACACACTTACACATTTTTCTTGTTAAATTAATCGCTTTGTTTGTACCACAGTACAGGAGAGGACCCAAGTTAACTTGGACTTTGCCTGTTTTGAACTTTTGGCCGGCTTACTTTTTATACACAGGTAAGCGTTCGAAAAATATTTTGAGGTATAAAATAGGTCAGTGTGTTTTCATCTTAGCTCCCCTTAGAACACATCGCGCGTAGCAACAGGAGGTCATATCCAAAGAAAAAAACCTAACAAATAATTTAACTGTCGAGAAAAAAAGTCAACTAAATATTTGCGCTGTCTGAAAACGCCATTAGACTCTTTTGCGTTCGGCCTTTTATTGTCCGCCAATTGTCAAGAAGGTGCGAGCAAACACTCATGTTGTTGTTAGCCTGTTTGTGTGGTAAAGATTCCTTCTTTTCCTGTTGAGATAACTCTATGTAAACAAACCCCGTGCTGTATCGATTGCAACCGAGTAAACATGTTGAGCAGATGTCATAAATGTATCACTTTGTACGGGGAATGTGTGTTCTTCCCCCTACCCTCTACCAGGGCCACAGATTGATTTTTCAGTAGATATTCACAGATATGTCTCTGGTTATATTTACCGTTACAATCTGTATTGTGAGCATCAGAGAATATGTCCGCATAATAAAAAAAACTGCGGCCCTGGTTGAGCGTATCTTCACCTCAGGTTGGGGCTCAGGAATTTTTAAAAATTCATAGTCAGCAAAATGAGTAAAATGTTCAGTTAAGCATATTGAAAATAATTCTTAATTATTCAACACGAGTCAATTAGCACAACCACCTTAAAGTGTATAACTACATATCCACCTAACTGAACGAATAAATGAATAGAGAAGTGAATCTGTTAAATAATTGTGTTTTATAACTAGCAACCTTGTCAAATAAATTGAGTACTCAAATTTAGACGCAAATTGTGTTTGTTGAGACGAAGCGCATTATTGCAATATCAAGAATTGTTACATGAGGGCGTCAGAGTGTTTGTGCAGGAGCAAAGGTTGTCGCCTGCGTGTGCTCCTTGACTGTGTATGTGTTTTCGAGCGTATGTATAAGGGAAAATCTAGTCTAAATGCAAAAGCTCACGGTCATATGACATTTCCGATTTCATCAAAATATTTGTATATTTTTATGACTTAGTTGGAAGAAGCCATTATATATATATATACACACACACACGACATGTTGAGAGAGACCTGATATCTACAGTAATCTCTAACAATTTATTTCCTGAACGGCATCTGTGATTGGGACCTTAAATGTGATAAAATATTTATATTTAACTTTAGAATTTGACCCTCAAAAAAGTTAATATAAAGTTTAGAAATTTGATTCTGAAAACGAGGTCAGCATTTTCTTAAATTAAAATTTTATAATTTTGGCCCAGCATTATCAAGGTTGGTTTCACTTTTGTGAGAACAGATTTCAACTTTATAACTTTTTGCATCTCATCCTCACCATATCAATTTTTCATCAGTTCCAATTAAAACTTGATGTTAAATACATTTCCATATAAAATGTAAGGTTATTACTCTTATACATTGTTATTATACAGCATACATGTATTTATGTTCCATCTATTTATCTACTTTAGGCAGATGAAGGTAGGTCCTAATGAATAACCACAACTCACATGTCATTAGTAAATCATTAATAAATATATCACCGGTTGTCAGGGATTGATTGTAATCATAGGACATAGATAAAATTCACAGGGCGTACATGAGAAGAGTTCACATTCAAAGTAAATAATTGTACCTTTTATGCATTTACTGTAAATTTGTGCCTCGAATGAAGAATTTGCTAAGTAAATATTTCATGCAATCACGAAATTTCCGTAGACGCATTATTTCATCACTAACAAATTTTCATCTACTTCTGTTACGTCGCGGGTTGTTTCGGTTTCGTTTTGTTATCTGTTGTTGACAACATGATGCACATAAGTGCCTAGAATGGCTCCTGGGCGGGACTGATATACAATTAGCTGATGAACTACCAGGGCTCTTATTATTTTGGTATTTAGATCTTCGTCTTTGCGAGGTAAACAACTTCATTTTGCTAGCTCAAAGATTCCACATCAGCTGAGCAGAAATGGCTGCTGCTATGGAAAGAACAGAGGTTGGGTTGAGAAAGACCGGCTCGTCAGTCACCGTTCCAAACGACCCGAAAGCCAAGTTGATGTACTATTTCAACTGTATTTGTTGCTTGCTTGAAGTCGATAACTCTGGGAACACCCGTCGTCTGCGGGACTTCCGGAACTACTGGAGACTGTCGGAAGAGGACACCGATCTTCTAATGGCCCTGTGTCGACTCATCAGCCCAGATGAATTGACAAACAAAATCATCTTCCACAGCGACGAGATGTGCGGTGATTCCTCGAACGAGTTCTACGAGCTGAGCGCCGTAAGCCATACCTTTCTCGTCTCCGACAGTATCATGATCGGCGGACAGCGCAAACGAGTGCGGAAGATAATGTGCTTCAAATTGTCCTGGATAATGAACAACTACTTCAATCCGATGAGAATTCTAGAGAGTCGCAACCTTGTTTTACGACTTCTCCGCCCACGACGACAAGAACCAGATTGTATTATAAGTTAGACATCTCTAAACTACGCCGCAGCCATGGGCCTGATACATGGGACTGCCTCAATGTAAAAATACCTCAAGAGGCGTCGGTGCATTAACTGAGAACGTTTCAGACATACACTGTTTGAACTAGTAACGAGCAAATAATAGCAGTCTTTCCTAGAGCCACGAACAACATCATATACATGTGTGCCCTATACCATAATTGGACACAAAAAGAACAAAAATGACGATTCGATTTACATTTTGGTAGAAAAAGCATTGTGTCGGACATGATGATCAACTATGTGCAAGTATGTTCAATAGGATACTAATTTTTGCTACTTCTGTCAAACTGTCGGACCTTGGGACTTATTCATTAGGACCTCTCGCAAACTTTTATTTTTTTTCTTAAGTATATGAATGCTGACTGTAGTTACAATGTACCTTGATTATTACCTGTAATTATTACAATTACATGTACATGTATATACATGTATGATTTGGTTACTGGTTCGAGTGCCAGACATATTTACCACTTACATCACATTGGAGGATGTTGTATTTTATAAATGAGCACTGAAATGAAATAATCATTTTGTTTTGCCGCAATTCGCACGTTATACGTTGTTTTGTTAGTGCGGAGGGGGAAGAAGGGGTATCCCTGAAGTTAAGGGGGGGGGGGTAACTGGCCCACTTTGTCATTTCCTACCCGATGTACAGAATAATCCTCTGTAACGAATCAATTCTGTTCTATGAACGTGAGTGTCACATTAATGTACGACACAGGGTTTATGAAAAGTATCTCATTTCAATAAATCGGTTTAAATTGAAATATATATCCGTATAGTTACCTCCGCCAAGGAGGTTATGTTTTCACCCCTGTCTTTCTGTCTGTTTGTCATCAACATAACTCAGAATTAAAAGTTATGTACCGATTTTGAGGAAATTTTCAGGGTAGGTCAGAAATGGGTTAACTTAGAAGTGATTAGTTTTTGGTGGTGATCCGGATCAATAATCAATCAATAATCAATAATCAGAAAACTAAGTTATGGACCGATTTTGATGAAATTTTCAGGAACTGTCAGAAGTGGGCCAAGGAACAGATGATTAGTTTTTGGTGGTGATCCGGATCAAAATCAATAATCAAAAATATCGAAAATTTAGGGGTGAAACGGCATTGGATGGAGACTTTGCTGCCTTGGCGGAGGTCTGCACTCTCTGAGTGCTTTTCTAGTATGCATTCAAACATTCTCCTGTCTATACGCTGGGCAGTCAGGCCAGGAACATACAGTAGTGAGGTCCTATACTACTATGTAGGCTCACCTAGTAGCATAATAAGTTCCGTTTATTTTTATTTGAACACCATTATCTGACAGATAATGGCCATACATTCCATAGAAAAATCATACGCCATTTGCAATCTAATGAAGAATTAATAAAATTGTTTTAGGTTTCAACATGTATCTTATAATACCAAAAGACAACCTTTCTCATTAAAGAAAATAGAAAGAAAAGGAAAAGTGACGGCATTGTATTTTACCAATCTGTTCATTTCTGTACCAATTAAGGTAGAAATAAAAGCCTTATTTTCCGGAATTCTGGCAAATCGACCAGGAGCTCTATCGCAATGTTTGAGTACGAAGAATTGCGTATACAAACGTGCCCAAATGCGATTGCAACAGGGATGCATTGCTACAGAGGTGCTGATTATGTTCGTGTTAAAACAGAACTCATAAATGAAGTTATATAGGAAGTTTCTTTCTTGATTCTTAATTCAACACGGCTGGCCAGTTACTAGGCAGGAATGGCGAATAACGAATATTGTATATTAATGCTCTCCAGGACACTATCACCTACAAACTCACTTGTGACCTGCATATTTACATGTAGCAAGCTTTCAATATTCATCTGTTGATCAGTGCTGTATAAGTGCATAATGATTCCAATCTATTGGATTTGGCATGATAATTTACATCTGCTGTTTGATTAAAGTTAATTCTTTCCCCTCACAAACACAAGTATATCCATTGCACTGTGGTTTTCATTATCATACTATAATATTTTAACATACTAAATTATTATTATTATTATTATTATTATTATTATTATTATTATTATTATTGTAAAGCACTTATACTAACGTGGCACGCGAACCAAATATTTGCATGTACAAACCTGGTGATGTTATGTGACAGTGAGGATTTAAACTGTATTCAGTTTCAGGGGTTTGTTTCAATATCTAAAATGCAATTGTTTTTTTTTTCTAAGTGCACGTCAAGTAATTCACCGCCACCCTCTCGTGACATATTCCCTGAACACCTTTCACGGACATTCGAGGTGTTCTGGCATATATCGCTCAGATAATTGTGTATTATCTCAAACTTACTTCACCGACCTTTTCACCTTTCGGATCCCCCAGTTGGACACACTTGATTCAAGTTAAGTGTCTGTTTAAAACAATCCAAAAGACTTCAAAATTTTGTATTTAAAAGCAAGTATTCTGTATTGTAATCGTTTTGACTGAAGTAAGTTGTTATGTCTGGTTATCACAAGTCACAGTATTTCTATTTTATCTCTGCTCGTACTACATCCTGACCCTGTGTATCTGTTTGTATCATATTATTTGGTCATACAACATTTATTTTTCATTTACCCACCCTTTGCCTTCCCCCTACCAGGGTCATAGATTGTTTTTTTTTTCACTAGATATTCATAGATACATGTATACTTTTCTCTACGCGTTAGTGAAAAATGCACATAATTAACCTGCGTCCCCAATAGAGGGTATTCTTTGCCTGAATATTCCATATTTGAACCCACAGTGCATGTCACATGGCCTGGGTAGCGCACCTGTTCTCTCCCACAAGGGAGTTCACAGCACAGGAACCTCTTGAACAAAGCTCCAGTTACTTATGTTGCGCAGGCACTGGTAGTTTTCCAATGATCTTTCATCATGTAACTGAAAATGTCTCACTCTTCAGCGAGTAACTTTTTTCATACAAGGCTGTGATTAATCATTAGAAAGGGAAGTCAAATTCTTATAAAAAAGGAAAGAATTCTATTGACCGTGTTTAAAAGAGTGTCCTGTGTCCCGTTACCCAGGTCACTGTAATAAACGCAGTTGCATTATTTTAACAGGACGGGTGACAACATTTTCTGAAAAATTAATCACAAAATGTACTTATTTTGGATAAAAATGAAGTTTCGCAGAAAAATAAACCATGCATTAACGCAATTGTACAAATATAATATGTCTACGAGTTCGATGCGTCTTTTAGAGACAACAGCTGTGCATTTAGGTGTGTTTTTGCAGTTAAAGAATAGCTCTAGCATTATCTGAACATCATACAGAAATATCACCTAGTCTGACGTAAAACTCTGCGCAACACCTTATACCATATAGTGTAACTGTCGGTAATAAAACAAGTGCAAATGGGCTCAGTTTTATGCCCCCTGTCACTCTCTAGAAACCTATTTACAGGTACAATGTTCGTACAAACAGTAGAAAGTAAACGCGTAATTTTTCCCTAGTCAAAATATCGTGATTTGTATCCTCGATTTGCTTTCCTGGAATGATAAAAATGCAATCGTACTGAAAGACAATCTGGGTTTTCAAATGTTTTGAATGATAACGGAATTTTAATTTATAGTGGATTATTAATATTTCCTTTAATATTTTGGCATTCAGGTTCATTAAAACTACAGGCACAAAGGTTTTTTATCCTGGTCGCTCTGTTCACAAATGAAGAGCTAAACCAGCGGAGAAGACAACCCAGCGTCTTGATAAGCAGGCAAAGTCTTAAGTCGTCGCTAAATATTATCACCATGGTTACTCTCTAAGTATTATTCAGTCAGACACAGGCTTCAAATGAATTTTGAAAATGTGTGTTCGAGACCTTTTGCTACAGATCGCCTTCCGGCCCTATGCGACTGAAATCATGGTTATGATACGTTTTCCGTTCTGGTTTAGGGGCCTTTTAAAGAAAAAAACTTGATTGCCGTTAACTTATTAAAGCTAACAGGTATTCTGCATAAAACAAGTGCTGCTAAAACTAAAAGGGTTAAATTATCAACCGTCAAAAGTCTGTGTTGTGTCGTCCTAAAATTATAAACGAATGTCTGTTTTGATCCTATATATAACAACGTACAGCCAAAACAAAGTTGTATTCGTTTATAGAAATTTGAATAAGCATGACCCAAGATCTTGCAATGCCACATTTCAACTCTCGTAGACACGAAGTCGTGAAGAAGGGATTGGGTCAGTTCTGGTCCTAAAAGTAGAGGCAATCCTACGCATGTGATACCAACAGGTGTAAAAGAGATAGGAGACACGATTTGGCACCGGCGGTGAGGGTAATATCTAGATTACCGCCGGCTACATCACGTTGTAAGCTATGTGAGTTGCGCCTGACCTCAGTGCATATTGTCCCTTACCACCGTCAGTTTTTCTTATCATCAACGCTCGCTTAAAAGGTGCAAAATAATCCTCGTGGTATTCTTTAAGGGTGTACATGCATGAAGTGGGACTTCAATCAATATCATCATTATCGCTTATATTTGTTATATATTTCTACCGTCATTCATTAATTTGAATGATAAAACTTTGTTATANGCCTATTAAAATTCCAGTGTATCAGATATTAATATACGGCGGCACTTCCAGATTTCAGATTATATACGACTTTCGGTGATTTTAAGTAATTACTTCATCAATACACACTGACTTTTTTCGTCATAACTCTCTCTGGAATTGTAATCCTCTGTGTTTTGCTATATATATTACAAGTAATCTTTTCATACTTCTGTTGGCATACCAGTAATCAAATTCACTATTTTTATCGGTCTAACCACCCCTACCACATACGTACATATATTACTGGATGAATAAAAACGAGTTTTATTTGTCCAACTTCGATGCATGTATGGGTTTCACAGGTTAATTAGTTAACTGTTCTTCCAAGAAGTACATAGAGGCAAAATGTTGCAAGACCATGAGCTAAAGACTAGAAATTTCTCTTTAAGCGCTGTTCACTTACCACCCAAATTTGGGAGACAGCGTGCTACGAAGAGTGCTCTTGTTACCAATGTTAATTATATTCTTGCACCTTTTCTAGATCGCGTGTTTTTCTATTGCCATAGTAACAGTTCCATATACTTTCTTGTCTTGTTTAAGTTATGTTTAATACACAGAATACAGAACTAATCCAGTGACAAATCAGTGTAAAAACAAAGCCATTATCTATATATATTTTATGTATACATATATATCTGCAAAAACATTCCTAAACAGTGCAAGAGGTTATATCTCTGGTCGCACTTCCAGAGCAATGTTATCCTCATATTCCTTTTGTACATGCAGTTATCCTCAAAATCCCTTTTCACAAAATCTGTATACAGTTCATTTGGTTTCTCACTTGACCTTTGCACTGCAATTTCATCCTGAAATTCCGTCTTTACTGAAATATGTGACATCCCAGTCTCAAGGAAACTCTAAGCTTTAATCGTCAATTTAACACCTTTCTATTTTGAAGTGAGATAGCAATCGGTATAGGGCGTAACTTCATCACTTGACAGGATTTTATCACGAAAATTGGTAGAGTTGACCACGATTGTATGTGCTACAATCCCGTGCCGTCATTTTGGTTTCAATCTTTCGTAATGGAGTTATGAGCCCCTAATTAAAGATTTTCATTAAATCAAAGGTATTATCTTGCTTTATTAATGATATAATCTGAACTAAGATTTTTTAAGAAAAATCACTGGCAGGTTTTTGGATTACTAAATAATGTCATTTAATTGGCGTTGAAACGGTAATCCGGGGTGCAGGTAAAGATAATTTTGAGATACCAATTTTCAGATTTTACCCCAATATCGCAATTATGACGTCAACCGTAAGATAAAAAATGTGGAAATGTTTTATAGTTCCCAAACACTGAAGATTTATCTATTCCTCAAAATAATGTATGCAAGGCGAAAGGTGACAATATCCATGATATCTTAACTGTCTATTTATTTATTGACTTTATTAATCTTATTTTGTTCAGTTTACCCTCGGAAGTCTACTGAAGATTTTATATGGATTTTAGACGATAAAAAATCATAATTTTTTATTATTAAGCATTATTGTTTAAGGCTTTTCTATAATGTGAGGCATTTCATGCTTTTTAACACTATTTTTCGTTTTCATAGTTTTGAATCTAAAATAATTATGTCCAGTTTGTGTCCTCATAGACAGTTTACAGTTTTATTTTAATGAATATCGTTTCACCGCACTGACTGTTAAACAGTTTTTCTCCAATGAGAGTCAAGATGTAAGGCCCTAAAAAGACTTATTTTTTGTGGTTGAAAAAAACGTAAATAAAGATTCTAAATTGTCTTATCAACAATCGTTTTCTAACTTTAAATTTTGTTAAGATGGTGCTCTTTTCTTGGAATTACTTGCATTGTGTGATAAGGCAGGACTATTTCAGACCAACTTGTCTTAAACAGAAAGATTCACGATGATGGCAATTCCTTTATCGGTCTGTTTAATTCATTACTAAATCAAAATATTCTTTTCCACTCAGGTTTGATCGCTGGGCTGTTACTACAAATCATATTAGAATTATAAATGACAAACCTTTTACTATTTAGTCTAAAGTGATAAACATAATAATCTGAATATTTCGTCTACTCGATTATGAACTACATAACATTTTACACGATTTGCCATGCTTTACTTTATGAATTAATCGTTTCTGACACCATATACAACCTTGTAGTTCAAAAGAACTATTTTTTCTTTTACACAGAATCTGGATCCTACAATATCTTTTGCAAGTTAGCAGTTTTTACATTTGTAGTAATTAAAAAACATTTTAATGTAAAAATCAATAAAGAGATTGTTGTCTGTCAACTTTTTTACAGCCCGCTCTCTGGCTGAAGATGAAGTTATGAAGAGGAGTCTCATCAGTGACGCACTTCAAGCCATCTGCGTCCCCGTCATGGACTCCGTGATCGGTCTAACGAACGGCAGATGCGCCCTTCTCTCCTCTTCTGCCGACAGCACATGCGCACAGCTTACTGACCAGTACCTTGGCAACTTCCTCTCTGGTCTGTTCGCTACCATGTCCAACAAAGAATTGTACAAAACTTCCCCGGCAGAGTTTGTGGCCACCTCGCCAAAGCCGTTGGTTAAATTCCGGGTTTATTGGTAAGAGGATATTATTGGTAGTTATGGTGCAAAAATAAAGCGTTATCTTCGAATACATGCACATGTCTTTTCTGTTTTCATCAATAGTGACATCAAATAAAGATATGTGTGTGTGTCTGTGTGTGTGAGAGAGAGAGAGAGAGAGAGAGAGAGAGAGAGAGAGAGAGCAAGAGCAAGGGAGAAAGAGAAAGAGAACACTGCGTCACAGTAAACAGATATAACGTCTTATTTTATTTTCTTGTTAAACTCTAAGTAAGCATTACACGTGCGTCCGTTTCTCCGATAAATCCCAATTTGTTATATGAATATCTGAATTTATAAATAACTATGTAATTTTTGTCACTTCATCAGTAATTTCGAGAATTCCCCTTATCTTGATAAGGAGGACCCGAGTAATACGTGAGGTTAGGGAACCTCAAACCAACGAAGGCAAAATCGTGCCAAGACTGATCTCCAGCGCGTGGGCATGTGCTCCGCAACCTATATATAGCTAGAACTGACGGCAAACTGCGTACTTTTGCGGTATTCACCAGAACTTTTTGAAGGTTTGTTTGTGCTTCTTCTTGCAGTAAACAGTGTAATAATGACAACTTATTGCCTTCAATGATTGGAACTAATAAAAACGTACAATTTGTATTTAACCTCTGTGATAAGACCCACCAAAGTTCTGATTTGTAAAACAAAACAATTTTTAATTCTAAGGCTGCAAGGGTTTTGTTTTTAATCAGCTATTTTATCTCCTTCAACAGGTTTGTTCCGCGCATTCCGTTACCATGAAGGTTTTGATTCTAGTTGCTTTGGTTGCCGTGGCAACAGCTGAGAACTCCATTGAACGTTTTGGTAAGTAAACTAAATTCTTTTCACATAAGTCCTTTGAATAATAAAATCAATGATTTCATTTGGTGTCACAAACAATTTCTCTTTGAAAATTTCAATTACAATTTTTAATGGAATCTTTACATAGGCCTTTTATTTGATGACTTACAAAAATTGTCTAAATAAAGGAAAAGTATTTGAAAATTTATATTCTTATTTTCTCTCCCTTGTTAATTATAAAGAATATACCTTTTTTTTCTTTACGTAAATCTGATCACAATCCTAGCGAAAATATATTTTAAAGAAAGTTATTTTATGAAATACCATCTTGGTTGTATGTTCACTTTTTTCGCAGCCCGCTCTCTGGCTGAAGACGAGGTTATGAAGAGGGGTGTCCTCAATGACGTACTTCAAGCCATCTGCGTCCCCGTCATGGACTCTGTGATCGGCCTGATTAATGGCGGATGTGAATTTCTGAAATCTGCCGACAGCATCTGCATAAAGCTTGCTGACCAGTACCTTGGCAGCTTCCTCTCTGGTCTGTTCTCTGCCCCTGTTGCATCCATGTGCTCCAACTTGGCCAAACTCGCCGTCAACGAGTGCGAGGCTGGAAACGTGCAAAACCTCGCCGCCAGTGTTTGCACCAAACTTGCCAACTCAATCGGCTAAATGGACTTTTTGTAAGTCTCCTATGCCAAAAATAAATGCAAGGAAGACAAAAAGAAAAATATATATGATTTGCATAACTTACACATTTATTTTTAATTCGCGTCACTATATATGTATGTGTGTATGTATGTGTGTGTGAGAGAGAGAGAAAGAGAAAGAGAGCATTCTTATTTTTCATAGAACAGGTATGTCATTTGTGATCCAGAAAATATGAGGAAGACATGTACGTGCAGATGATGTTTTATGCATATGTAAAGGTTGAAAATATCAAGCAATATAATGCGTATGGTTCTCAGATAAGTAATTTAAATTCTTATCATTTATTTTATCTTCATTTGGGCGTTACAATTTGGCAATAATAATCCATTGCAAGCGCGTTGCAGTTGACTCAAGAGAATTTTCCCTGAGGCGAATCAATGGTCAGCTGTATTCACAGGTGGTAAAACGAACGATACGTGAAATTGGCTAACAAGCTTTTTACAAGTTTCTTTTATATAAATTAGCCTACTTATTTAGATATTAGTGCAAAAGAATTAAACATGAGCTTCGTACCGTAACTGTACGCGCCTAACTGACGCTTTTGTGAATGGACAATTAATAGTGCATCTTCTCTGTAAAGCCCCCTTTACACTGGACGGCGTCCTTTCTGCGTCCAGCAGTACGGCCCTATTTGAGAGTTAAAAAATTATAATATTTTACGTGCCGACAACTGGCCGATCATTGAGCATTCATTCTGATACAAAATCAATGCTCGTGCCTCCTTATTAAGACCACAGCGATGTCAAATTTCATGGTCGCAGAAAGGACGCAGAAAGGACGCCGTCCAGTGTAAAGGGGGTATAAGGGACGGTAGACGTGAACAAACGGAAAATATATTAAAACATTTTCCAAATAGTGACTTGAAGCTCCTTTAGTCTCTGTAAAGATGTATGAACAATTATTTGGAAAAATATTAAAACAAACGCAAGTAGTGCTCGCCTTTGTGAAAGCCAAAGCATGCAGGCCTAAATTTCAGTCTAATTAAAACAACATAATTCAGAAGTCTTCCAGTTAAATGAGTTATTGTACCTGTTTAAGAAAACTTTCCAGAAAAAATGATTTACCAGCACGTTTGAAGATGACTATATCAGTGGTCTTCTACAACATTCAATTTTACTGTAAAATTTGAAATTATTTGTACGTTAAATATACTTTTTTTAAATAATCTTTTGAGAGATTTTTACAGAATGTAGCCATCAATTAATTCATACTTTTCCATAATAATTGTAAAAAATAAACTTTTCGTTGATAAAATGAAGTTAATTATATTTGTGTTGTTTACAAATTATTTATTGTAACATTTTGAATCACATATAAAGAGTTGTTTTCCCCTTAAGTCAGTTTTTGTAAAAGCGATTCTAGTCTGCGTGTCTGGGCAGTTATAAAGTGGTCTGTGCATTTGACCTCACCGTGACCTCGCTGAGCATTAGGGTAACAACTGCCCTTGGATATCAGGGGCCTCTAAAATAGTATACAAATTTAAAGTAGAGGTCCATGTGGTGTATGTAACAACCGTCCGGTGGTACGCGTCTCCTATTACATGAGGGAAACTTTTTATATCTTTGTGAATCAATTCATTGTGCACATGTCAAATCGATGAATTGGCATCGCCCACAAATGTCCGTTTAATGGTACACTGTACGGCACGTGACAACATTTGTACAAATTTTGCAGAGCCATTGTGTTGTAGATGGCGCCACTATATGCTGAATACCTCAAATGTTATTCCTCTGAGTACCAGTCAACATGAAAACGCGCTGTTGTAAATACAGATCTGAATAAACATATGCTTTCCATTCAATATAATATAGAGAGTGAAATAAAAGTGACAAAATACGTCATATTGATGGAAGCTATTGCCACAAACCACCAAAAAGGAAATTATCGGAAAATAACATTTTATTGCGAGTCTGAACGTCTGGGTTGCAAGTGAGTATAGAGAAACAGAGTAAAACGAATTGCCAGGCAACTTGTTGACAAAATGACGAAAGTTTACATATCAGGAAAAACTCCGTATGGACTAGGACTCATGCAAAATTGATGAAAGTTAAGGAACATCCCCGTAACTCTATAAACCTCCTTGTTCGGCCTGTTGTCTTTAACTATGAAGCAGAATTTCGATTTTCAATTTTTTGGTCGTAGCGTGCAATGACTGCTAAAATTTACCCAACAACACTGAGAAAGCTTTCAGTTGTTAAAAACGTGGTTTGAATATATCAAATAAATGTACCCTATTAAAATTCCAGTTTATCAGATATTATTATATGGCGGCACTTACAGATTTCAGATTATATACGACTTACATTAGTTTCTTCATCAATACACTCTGACTTTTTCGTCATAACTCTCTCTGCTATTGTAATCCTCTGTGTTTTGCTATATATTACAGTTAAACTGTCCATACTTCTGTTGGCATACTAGTAATCAAATTCACTATTTTTTATTGGTCTTACCAGCCACTATTACTTACGTACATATTTGCCACTGGAGTTTTATTTGTCCAACTTCGAGGCATGTGTGGGTTTCACAAGTCAGTTAGTTAAATATTCTTCCAAGAAGTATATGTATGCAACATAGAGGCAAAATGTTGCAAGACCAGTCTCAAGGCAACTCTAAGTTTTAAGCGTCAGTTTAACACCTTTCTATTTTGGAGTGAGATAGCAATCGGTATAGGGCGACACTTAATCACCTGAACAAGATTTTATCACGAAAATTGTCAGAGTTGACCACTATTGTATGGGCTACAATCCCTTGCTGTCATTTTGGTTTCAATCGTTTGTTATGGAGTTACATGTATGATCCCCTAATTACAGATTTTCATTAAATGAAAGGTATTATCTTGCTTTATCAAGGATAAAATCTGAACTAAGACTTTAAAGAAAATCAGGGTTTTGGAGTACTAAATTGTGTCATTGAATCGGCGTTGAAACGGTAATCGCGGTGCCCAGGTAAAAGAAAAATTTGAGAAACCGTTTTTTCAGTTTTTACCCCAATATTGCAATTATGACGTCATCCGTTAAGTGAAGAATGTGCGAATGTTAATAAATTTAGTCACCGAACACTGACGATTTATCTATTACTCAAATGAATGTATGTAAGACAGTAAATAAGGAGTTTTATGCGAAAGGTGACAATATCCATAATATCTTAACTGTCTAGTTATTTATTGACTTTATCAATCTTATTCTGTTTAATTTAGACAATAAAAAAATCATATTAAGGCTTTTCTATAGTGTGAGTCATTTCTTGCTTTTTAACACTTTTCCTTTTCACAGTTATGGCATCTAAAATGTTTATGTCCAGTTTGTGTCCTCATAGACAGTTTACAGCTTTATTTTAATTTTCATAGCACTGACAGTTCAACAGTTTTTCTCCAATGAGAGTCATGATGTAAAGGCCCTATAAAGACATTTTTGTGGTTGACAATACGTAAATAACGATTCTAAATGGCCTCATCAACAATCGCTTTCTAACTTTAAAGGTACTTTTTAATTGTTTAACTATAACTCACATTTTCCTTCGCGTCGTTTTTGTTAAGATGGTGTTCTTTTCTTGGAATTACTTGCATTGGGTGATAATTATTTCAGACCAACTTGTCTTAAACAGAAAGATTCACGATGATGGCAATTCCTTTATCGGTCTGTTTAATTCATTACTAAATCAAAATATTCTTTTTCGCTCAGGTTTGATCGCTGGGGTATTACTACAAATTATATTAGAATTATAAATGACAAACCTTTTAGTATTTAGTCTAGTCCTTGAAATAGAGAATGAATGTCAAAACACATATCTGAAGTGATAAACATAATAATCTGAGTATTTCGTCTACTCGATTATGAACTACATAACATTTTACACGATCTGACATGCTTTACTTTATGAATTAATCGTTTCTGCCCTTCTGTCCTCTTTTGCCGACAGCACCTGCGAACAGCTTTCTGACCACTGCATTGACAACTTCCTCTCTGGTCTGTTCTTAACCCCTGTTGCTTCCATGTGCAGCAAAGAAGTGTGCAAAACTTCGCCGCCAGCGTTTGTGACCAGCTCGCCAACGCCGTTGGTTAGATTACGGGTTTATTGGTGGGAGGATATTATTGATAGTTATGGTGCAAAATGAAGCGTTATCTTTGTGTACTTCATGTACATGTCTTTTCTGCTTTCATTAAGAGTGACATCAAATAAAGATATGTGTGTGTGTGAGAGAGAGAGAGAGAGAGAGAAAGAGCAAGGGAAAGCGAAAGAAAGCACTGCGTCACATTTTTCAGATATAACGCCTTATTTTATTTTGTTGTTGAACTCTAAGTAAGCATTATACGGGTGTGTCCGTTTCTCCGATAAATCCCACTTTGTTAACGATATGAATATCTGAATTTATTAATAACTAAATAATTTTTTCAATTTGTCACATCATCAGTGATTTCGAGAATGCCCCTTAGGTTGATAAGGACGACCCGAGCAATACGTGAAATTAGGAAACCTCAAACCATCAAGGGCAAATCGTGCCAAGACTGATCCCCAGCGCGTGGGCATGTGCTCCCCAACCTATATATAGCTAGAACTGACGGCAAACTGTGTACTTTTGCGGACTCAGTCAAATACAGTATTCACCAGAACTTTTTCAAGGTTTGTATGTGCTTCTTCTTGTAGTAAACAGTGTAATAATGATAACTTCTTGCCTTCAATGATTGGAACAAATAACAACGTACAATTTGTATTTGACTCCTGTGGTAAGACCTACCAAAGTTCTGATATGTCAAACAAAACAATTTTTCAATTCTAAGGCTGCGAGGATTTTGTTTTTAATCAGCTGTTTTATCTTCTTCAACAGGTTTGTTCCGCGCATTCCGTTACTATGAAGGTTTTGATCCTAGTTGTTTTGGTTGCCGTGGCAACGGCTAAACCAGCTGAGAGCTCCATGGAGCGTCTTGGTAAGTAGACTTTATTTTTTATGTTGGTCCTTTGAATGATAAAGTCAATGATTTCACTTAGTGTCAACAATTTTCTCTTGACAATTTAAATTATAACTTTAATATGAATCTCCAAATAGCCCTTTTAGGTTATGGCTTACAGAGAAACTCCCAATTTGGAAAACGACGCCATTAAATAATACAATAGTATTTGAAAGTCAGAAAAAATTGTATTCATCAATTACTTTCCTCCAACAATTAACCCACTTTTCTTTGCATCACAAAAATAAAATTCGTTTTCTTTCTTCTAAAATGTACCGGCGTTTTTTTGTAATTCATTCTTATTTTCTTTTCATTATAAACTATTCAAAAATATACCTGTTTTGCTTCTTATTTAAACGGAACTGTAAACAAAGATGAGCTTAAAAGATAAGGCTATTTGATGAAATATCATCATGGCTAGATGCTCGCTCTTTTGCAGCCCGCTCTCTGGCTGAAGATGAGGTTACGAAGAGGGGCGTCATGAATGACGTAGTTCAAGCCATCTGCGTCCCCGTCATGGACTCTGTGATTGGTATAGTCAATGGTGGATGTGCCGCAGTGGCCGATTCTGCCGAAAAGAAATGCAAAGAGCTTGCTGAGCAGTACGTTGGCAACTTCGTGTCTGGTCTGTTCTCTAAAGCTATCGAGAACATGTGCAAAAACCTTGGCCGATATCGTCATCAAAGAGTGCGACAAAGGAACCGTGCAAAACTACGCCAGCGGTGTATGCGCCACACTTGCCAACCAAATCGGCTAAATGAACTTCTTGTAAATTCCCTGTCCCGAATATATGTATGCAAGAAAGACCGAAATATATTGATGATATGCACAACTTTCAATGCGCGTTGTTCAGTGTATGTGTGTGTGTGTGTGTGTGTGTGTGTGTGTGTGCGCGCGCGCACGTGTGTGATTTTCTGTGATAAAGATAAGTCTTATTTACTTATCATATATTATTTGTGATCCAGAAAAAAATATGAGGAGGCCCATGCAGATGATGATTTAATGCATACATAAAGCTTAAATATAACAAGCAATAAAATGTATCTGGTTCTCATATTTACAACAATTTAATAATTTAAATTCTTATCATTTATTTTTTCATCATGTTACAGTTGGAATTTTACATAGTACCTACTGTTGGCCAAATAATATTGCATCACTGTATCTCAATAATGCAGTTGACCTGACAGTATTCTCATTGTCGCGTATCAACGTTGGTCAGCTGGAAAATATGACGATAAATCGCCGGAGACATCAACCGGTGTCAAAATGCACCATACATTTATTTAGCTTTTTTACACGTTTCTTTAATGTAAATGTGACGATGGTATTGACTTTATGTTACTGATTATGCGAGGTAAAACTAAACACCTTTGTTCCTTCATACTCTTTATTGTCTCTTCCTAACTACGTTATCTTCATTTTCTTCCTCTCCCTTCCAACCTTCTACATTGTTCTCCCTAAAACCTCTTACATCGTTCTCACTCGTTTACATTTCATTCTGCGCGTAAATACGACGAGATCATGCCAATCAACTCATGTTTCTCCACAAAACACTCCCAGTTCTTTATTCAGTCGTGGCTGTCAATTACAAACATTACATAAATTACTTACTTAGATATTTGTGCATCATAAATTTTAAAAAATTAACACGTTTTTAAGGATCGTATCGGTCTTAGCCGTATCGTATCGTAACCCTAACCGCGCGCGTCTTACTGGCGCCGTGCTAAATGGACAATTAATGGGGTATCTTCCTTGTAAGTAGCAGTAGACGTGAACAAACGGAAATACACTTAAGCGTTCCCCAATGAGTACCGAAATTCATTTAGCCTCATAAAAGATGTATGAACAATTATTTGGAAAAGAATGATTAAATCGAAAGCAAGAAGTGCTCGACAATTTAAAAACCAAAGTACGGATGCCCATATAGACGTAACATTGAACCTAAAATTCAGTGTTTTTAATCCAGTATAATACAGTAGTCCCCCATTTAAAGAAATCAGTGTTTTAGAAAACTTTCTAGAAAAAATAAACGATTTTCTGGTGCCAGTACGTTTGAAAATGAGTACAATTTTGGTCCAAAAATTAAAGGGATTACAACTCCTCATTTTGGCGGGAAAGTGCCATAACACGGAATTTGCTGGGGCAAAGGTCAATTTTCCTACATGTTCCAATGGTTAATGGATACGTTCTGTGATTCAAAGTAACTGTTTCTCGATTATTTTCTTTTTTTAAGTGCGGTTTATTATAATCTCTTAAAAGAGTGATTATTACAGAGTGTGGTCATCTATGAAGTTCAAGGATGTGCCCTTCTGTCCTCTTCTGTCGACAGCACCTGCATACAGCTTGCTGACCAGTACCTTGGCAACTTCCTGTCTGGTCTGTTCTCTAAACCTGTTGCATTTATGTGGTCCAAATTGGCACAACTCGCCGTCAACGAGTGCAACTATGGAGATGTGCAAAACTTCTCCGGCAGCGTGTGTGGCAAGCTCGCTAAGGTCTTTGGCTTGATTACTGTTTATCCGTGTGAAGATTTCATTGGTAGTTATGGTGCAAAAGTAAACCATTATCTTCAATTCATGTCTTTTCTGCTTTTGTTACGATTGATATCAAATAAAGGTGTCTAAGAGAGAGAGAGAGAGAGAGAGAGAGAGTACTATGTCACAGTTCACATATATAATATCCCTTATTAAATCTTGTTAAATTCTGGTTTTAACTTAAAAGCATCATTTTGATAACGATATGAACATTTGGTTTTATTACTTACTTAGTAATTTTACCAATTAGTTACTTTATTTATTATTACGTGAATGTGTTGACCCTAATATTGAAAAGGACGACACGAAGAGTACGTGAGGTTGAGAAATCTCACGCAAACGAGGGCAAAATCGTGCCAAACCCGATCCCCCAGCGCGTGGGCATGTGCTCGCTAACCCTTTATATAGCTAGAACTGACGGCATACTGCGCACTTCTGCGGATTCATTCAACTACAGCATTCATCAGAGCTTTAAAGGTTGGTCTGTGCTTCTTGCAGTGAATAGTTTAATTATGACAACTGCTTGCCTTATATAATCGAAACCCTTAGCGACGTAAAATTTGCATTTGGCGTCTCTGATAAGACCTACCAAAATTAATTCTAAGGCGGCAAGGATTTTGTTTTCAATCAGCTATCATATCATTTATCAACAGGTCTGTTCTGCACATTCCGTTACCATGAAGTTTTTGATCCTAGCTGCTTTGGTTGCCGTGGCAACGGCTAAACCAGCTGAGAACTCCATTGAGCGTCTTGGTAAGTACACTTTATTTTTTATGTTGGTCCTTTAAATAATAAAATCAATTATTTCACTTGTTGTCAAGAATTTCTCTTGAAAATTTGAATAATACATTACAAACGAATCACTAAATAGCCCTTATAGGATACGGTTTACGGAGAAACTCCCAATATGGGAAACGACGTCTCTAAATAATAGAATAGTATTTGAAAGTCAGAAAAAAATTGTATTCACCAATTACTTTCCTCCTACAATTAACCCACTTTTCTTTGCATACCAAAAAAGAAAGTCGTTTTCTTTCTTTCTTTCTTTTTTTGTTCTATTCTCTTTTTATTCAGGTGTTGGCTGTTTTGTTTTAAATTTAAATGTAAATCTTGGCAAAAAAAGTACTCAAAAGATAAGGGTATTTTATTAAATATTATCATGGTTGTGTGCTCGCATTTGTGCAGCCCGCTCTCTGGCTGAAGACGAGGTTATGAAGAGGGGTGTCCTCAGTGACGTAGTTGCTGCCATCTGCGTCCCCGTCATAGACTCCGTGATCGGTCTGACCAATGGCACATGTGCTGTACTATCCGCTACTGCCGACAGCACCTGCATACAGTTTGCTGAGAAGTACCTTGGCGGCTTCGTCTCTGGTCTGTTCTCTAAACCTGTTGCATCCATGTGCCAAAACTTGGCCGATCTCGTCATCATCGAGTGCGACAAAGGAACCGTGCAAAACTACGCCAGCGGTGTATGCGCCACACTTGCCAGCAAAATCGGCTAAATGAACTTTTTGTAAATTTTCTGAGCCAAAAATAAATGGACGAAATACAAAAAGAAATATATCGATGGTTTGCACAACTTACACATGGTAATCAATGTGTGTGTGTGTGTATGTGTTTGTGTGCGCGTGAAAGAAAGAGAAAGAGAGAGAGAGATGATTTTAATTATTTCATTATATATTATTTGTGATCCGGAAAAATATGAGGAGGTCCATTCAGATAATGTTTTATGCATACGTAAGGTTAAATATTTCTAGCGATAAAACGTATCTGGTTCTCAGATTAGTAATTCAAATTCTTATCATTTATTTTATCGTCATTTGGACGATAAAGTTGCGGAATTTTACGCAGTATCTACCGTTGGCAATACGAAAATAATAACGCATCTCAAGCGCGCTGCAGTTGACCCAACAGTATTTTCATTGCCGCGTCTCAGCTTTGGTCAGCTGGAGAAAATGACCATAACCCAACGGCAACAATAACCGGTGGCGAAACGCACCATGCCTTTTATTGTTCAAATAGCTTTTCACAAGTTTCTATTACGTAAATTACTTTTTATGATTTTAGTTCAAAAATAAGTAAGTAAATAAATAAATGTTTGTTTTTTTAGCATCGTATTGGTTTATGTACCTTTTAACCGTACGCATCCAACTGGAGCCGTGTTAAATGTACAATTTATAGGGCATCTTCCCTGTAAGGAGCAGTAGACAAAGGGAAATATATTTAAACGTTTTCCCCAATGCGAACTGAAACTCCTTTGGCCCCTTAAAAGGTGTATGAACAATTACTTGGAAAAGAATGAATAAATCAAAAGCAAGCAATGCTCGCCATTGTGACAACCAAAGCATGTAGGCCTACATAGACGCAGCATTGCACCAGCATATTACAGTAGTCCTCCAATTTAACGAATTATTTTTCCTGTGTTAGTCTAAAAGTTATAGCAATGACAACTCTTCATTTTGGCGGAAAGTCCCATAAAACGGATTTTGCTGGGGCAAAGGTAAATTACCTTTATGTTCCAATGGTTTCTGACATTCAAAGTAACTGAGTAACTTTTTTTAAGTGAGAGATTGTTACAAAGAGAGGCCACCTATGAAGTCCAGTGATGTCTGATGACAAGCGCAGATTCTATAATAATTTCGAAAACTTTTTTTCAGTGATAAAATGGAATGACTTATACTTCTGTGTTGCTTACAATGTATTGATTGTAAAATTTTAAAGCAAATATGAAGAGTTGTTATCCCTTTGAGTCCAGAGATAAGTCCATTTTTGTGAAAACGATTACTGGTTTGCGTGTCTGGACAGTTACAAGGTGGTCTGTCTGTTTTACCTCACCGTGACCTCGCTGGACATGCGGGTAACAACTGCCATCTGATATCGGGGGCCTCTTAATAAAATAGTATGGAAAATTAAAGTACAATAATTTTGTTACAGTACTTCAGCGGACCATATGGCCAGTTTGTAGGTAACAGCAGTCTGGTGGTGCGTGAATCCTATAACCTCAGGAAAACTTTTTCGTCTTTTTGAATCAGTCCGTTGTGCACATGACAAATGGATAAATTCACACCGCCCACAAACGTCCGTTTGGTGATACGACACGTGACAACATTTGTACAAAGTCTGCAAAGCCATGTTGCTGTAGATTGGCGCCACCATGCTGATCACCTCAATTGCTATATGTGTTCCATTTAACATGTTTACACGTTGCTGTACCTAGGGATCTGTTGTTTTTCGTATGAATTATTTTTTCACAATGCTGATATCTAAAAGGGTTTTCTTCAGTGAGTGTCCCATCAGGCTGTTTATATTTTAATCTCTCTTCACAGTACTAAGAATTGAACTGATTTTCTCAAGTGTGAGTCAGTGGCTTAACCAGCTGAGAATTCCACCCAGCGTCTTGGTAAGGCCACACTTTTTTATTTTTATGGATGACATCCTCTGGGGACCCCAAAATCGGTGCGAGCGGGCGAAAAAAAAAACAGTCCAAAAAAAAAAAAAAAACTGCTTAAGAAAAGTTATGTTTTCAGAACACAGCTGGAAACACTAATTTACCACAGAAACACGTATCAAACTAACAACATGTCTTTATCCATGCTCTCAAAATATTCAAGCATTGTGAATTGGGCCTACTTCGTAGAAAGGTAAAAAGTCATGAATATATAGGCCTATATGCTGCATATTACCAAATGTATTTAAGGTTATTTCATGCATTCTGTCAATAAAACAAATATCAAATAAACAGCGTCTTTATTTGTACTCTCAGAAAATTTAAGCATTGTAAACACTTCACAGAATTGTTAAAAAATGAAGCAAAGATAGGCCTTTGCTTCCTACTACCAAATCTAAAAAAGGTAATTTCGGTCGATGCCATTTTGTCTACTTCGACTCACACGTAACAGCCAACTATCGGGTGGCCTGTCCGACCTTCAGTCCACCAAATAACACGACGCTCTTGTCGACCCTTTTTTCGCTACAAAAAAAAACCCTGGTAAGTCTATGTGCTGCTTTGGANCCTAAGTAGACTGAACGTTGTATGTTGGTCCTTGAAATAATATAACCGGTTATGACAATTGAAATGAAGGCCTTTTAAGACATATTTTAGTGTTCGCATAAAAGTAAATAACGATTCTAAATGGTGTCATCAAAATTCTCTTGTTTTAACCTTAAAGATACCTTATAATTGCAAAACTTTAACTGGACTTTTATTTCCCGTCGTTTTTGTTAAGATAATGCTCTTAAGTTGTATACTAAAGCATTACTTCAGACCAATTCGACTTGAACAGAATTCATGATGATTCAATTCCATTATCGGTCCGCTTAATTCGTTATAAAATCAAAATATTCTGTTTTATTCAGAATTGTTCACTGGGCTATTATTACAAATCATCTTACATGTAGAATTGTACTTGTAATTTAATGTCTTTAATGAATTTTCACTTTTCTCGACTTTGAAATATCAACTATAAAAATGATCAATTCAAATTCATTCAATTTAACTTCCAATGTTGTTATAATGTTATTATATAATATTATGTGTCCTGAATATAATTTGTTTTATTATATAGCTGTTTGAGTTAATGTCTTCGGGATGTATAATGAGTATACTTATATAATTAGTTTACAGGTCACAAGTCAGTTTGCAAAGTGTCACTCCAGGTAACTTAATTAAATAAGAGGCCATATCTTTGATTAATAGAAGATTCACCTCAAATGTATTTAGAAATGGTCCTCTGCCTTGGAACGATATCATTGACCTTGATCAATAATTTTAAGTTACCAACCTTTTGTCTACTAGAAGTCATTTAGATCTCAATTTGGAAGTCTACTCTATCATATATGTAATTGAAATAAAGTGGCCTCTCCGGCAATCCACCTGGCTGAGAAGCCAATGTATTGTAATTGTATATGTGAAGGCATATGAAGATAGATATAAATGTGGGGGTCGGTGGTCAGTAGTCAGCACTTAGAGAGGACACACCGTCACCAACTCTGTGATCGGTCAGACGAATGGCGGACGTGCCCTTATGTCATTTTCTGCCCACAGCACCATACAGCTTGCTGACCAGTACATTGGCAACTTCCTTTCTGGTCTGTTCTCTTCCCCTGCTGTATCCATGTTCTCTGACATGGCCATTCTCGCAGTCGACGAGTGCACAAAGGGACCGTGCAAAACTTCGTCGGCACCATGTCGACCCCCTTGCCAACATCGTTAGTTAGAATACTTGTTTATTCGTGAGAAGATTTTATTGGTAGTTAATGTGCGAATATGAGCCATTATCTTTGAATGCCTGAGAGAGAGAGAGAGAGAGAGAGAGGGAGAACGCATTCTGTCACATTTCCCAGATATAATATCCCTTATTTAATCTTGTTATTGAACTCCAAGTAAACAACAGGCATGTGCCCGGTTCTCCAATATATGTTACTTTGATAACGATATAACATTTGAATTCATTAGTAACTTAGTAATTTTACCAATTAGTCATTTCATCGGTGATTTCAAGAGGTTTTTCACCCTGATATTGATAAGGACGACCCGAGCAATACGTGAGGTTAGGTAATCTTTAACCATGCAACGATGGCAAAATCGTGCCAAGACCCATCCCCTAGCGCGTGGGCATGTGCTCGCCAAGCCTTTGCATATCTAGAACTCACGACATACTGTTTACTTCTGAAGACTCAAATACTGTATTCACCAAGACTTTTCAAGGTTTGTCTGCTTCTTCTTTTAGTAATTAGTTTTATTATGACAACTTTTTGCCTTCAGTAATTAGAACAATAACGACTTACATTTTGCATTTGACCTCTATGATGAATCTGACAAAATTCTGAATTTTAAAACAGAAACAGTACTAATTCTTATTGTGTTCAACAGACTTTTATATCATTTTTCAATAGGTTTGTTCTGTCCATTCCGTTACCATGAAGGTTTTGATCCTTGTTGCTTTGGTTGCCGTGGCAGTAGCTAAACCAGCTGAGAATTCCATTCAGCGTCTTGGTAAGTACACTTTTTCATGTTGGTTCTTTAAATATCAAAGTAAAGGATTTCACTTGATGTCATCAGCAAGTTTCTCTTGACTATTTCAGTAATAACTTAAAGACGAATCTAAAAAAAAAAAACACTAAGATGATGGCTCCTGTAAAAAAATTCCCAATCTTTGGTCTCAAAAAAGGAACAATATTTGAAAAGTCTGAAAATTTTGTATTCTTCAGTGACTTCCTCCAGCAAATAACCCAAATTTTTCCATTACAAAAAGAAAGATGTATTTCTCAATGTGATCACAATCTTTTCAAGAATGAATTTTAAAGATAAGGGGACTTTATGAAATATCATCATGGCTGTATGCTCGCGTTTTTTGCAGCCCGCTCTCTGGATGAAGACGAGGTTATGAAGAGGGGTGTCATCAGTGACGTATTTCACAGCATCTGCGTCCCCGTCATGGACTCCATGATCGGTCTAACGAATGGCGGATGTGACGTAGTGGCCTCTTCTGTCGAAAGCAAATGCAACGAGCTTGCTGAGCAGCAACTTGGCAACTTCCTCTCTGGGCTGATCTCTAACCCTTTTGCATCCATGTGCAAAAGGTTGGCCGATATCGTCCGCAAAGAGTGCGAAAAAGGAAACGTGCAAAACTTGGCCAGCAATATATGCGCCAAAATTGCAGTCGGCTATATGAACTTTTTGTAAATTTCCTGTGCCAAAAATAAATGCAAGGAAGACAAAAAGATATATATTGATGATTTGCACAACTTACATATTTATTTCAATGCGCGTTGCTCAGTATGTGTGTTTGTTTGCGCGCACGTGCGTGATTGTGTGTAAGAGAGATAATTCTTACTTGCTTATCAAATATAATTTTTGATCCGGAAAAATATGAATAGGCCATGCATGTTATGATTTGGTGCATACATAAAGCTTAATATATCAAGCAATACAATGTTTCCGGTTCTCAACTTTACACAAATTTAGAAATTTAAATTCTCATCATCTATTTTTACATCATTTGGACGTTACAGTTTGGAATTTTACGTAGAACCTACCGTTGGCAATACCAAAATTATCGCACCATCGCAAACGTACTGCAGTTGACCAAACAGAATTTTATTGGCCGTGTTCCAACTGGTCAGTTGGACAATATAACGTTAACCCACCGGCGACAGTACAAAAACATAATATACGTTTAATTGGTCGAATAGCTTTTTTACACGTTTCTTTAATGTAAATGAGACGATGGTATTGACTTTATGTTACTTATTACTCGAGGTAAAAGCTAAGCAACTTCCTTGTTCCTTCATACTCTTCATTAGAGAGGTTTATCAAACGACGAACAGCGAAGACGAAGGACGAATTGAGTTCTTTCACATATTTTAATATTAAAATACACCATCGATACACGTCAAATCACTTTTACTGGTAAATGAACATGTGTTGCTTCTTATGATTGCCTTCAGGTTGGTTTATCGTAAGTGAAAACGGATATAAAATCGTTACAAACTAAGCATTTTTTTCTCACGACCTCTATTGTTTTCGTATTCGTTGTTCGGTGTTTGAGAAACGGCAGCTACAACATATGACGAACGAACCTTTTTTCCGTACTTCTTCTACGTTCTTCGTCGTTTGCTAAACCTGTCTATTGTCTCTTCCTAACTACGCTATCAACATTTTCTTTCTCTCCCTTCAACCTCCTACGTTGTTTCCCTACAACCTTTTACATCGTTCTCACTCGTTTACATTACATTCTGTACTTAAGTACGACGAGTTCTTGTCAATCAACTTAAGTTACTCTACAAAACACTCCCAGCTCTTTTTTCACTCGTGGCTGTCAATTACTAACATAACATAAATTACTTATTTAGATATTTGTGCAAAATAAAATTTAAAAAATAACACGTTCTTTGAGCATTTTGTCGGTCTTAACCGTATCGTATTGTTCCTCTAACCGTGCGCGTCTTAGGGCGTATTCCCAGAGCTTTTAGATCGATCTATCCCCGCGGGGAGTCCCACTAGATTACTGTCAGATAATCCGGCTTAAATGTCCGTCCTGCCTACTACAAGCTGTAAGGGGGTAATTAACTTTCGTGTCCGCTCGGCTGACAGCTATTTAGCGTGAATCCCCAGGAAGTTAGGTCGATCTAAAGTAGATCGATCTAATCTCTGGGAATGGGGTCTTACTGGCGCCGTGCTAAATGGACAATTAACGGGGTACCTTCAGACAAACAGACCAACATGACCGTCTATTTATCTAGAGACATATCTGTGAATATCTGTGGAAAACCAATCTGTCGCCCTGGTAGAGAGTAGGCATCTTCCCTGTAAGTAGCAGTAGACGTGAACAAACGGAAATATACTTAAGCGTTTTCCCAATGAGTACTGAAACTCATTTAGTCTCGTAAAAGATGTATGAACAATTATTTGGAAAAGAATGATTAAATCGAAAGCAAGAAGTGCTCGACACTTAAAAAACCAAAGCAAGTAGGCCCATATAGACTTAACATTGAACCTAAAATTCAGTGTTATTTATCCAGTATAAAAATGTAGTCCTCCAATTAAAGCAATCATTTTTTAGAAAACTTTCTAGAAAAAACAAACTATTTTCTATTGCCAGTATGTTTGAAGATGACTACAATATTGGTCCAAAAATTAAAGGAAAGTGCCACAACACGGAATTTGCTGGGGCAAGGTACCAGTACCTTGGCAACTTTCTTTCTGGTCTGTTCTCTAAACCTGTTGCATTAATGGGTCCAACTTGGCACAACTCGCTGTCAACGAATGCAACTATGGAGATGTGCAAAACTTCGCAGGTAGCGCGTGTGGCAAGCTCGCAAACGTCGTCGGTTTGATAACTGATTATCCGTGTGAAGATTTCATTGGTAGTAATGGTGCTAAAGTAAACTATTATCTTTCAATATTAAATCAAATAAAGGTATCTAAGAGAGAGAGAGAGAGAGAGAGAGAGCACTATGTCACAGTTCACATATATAACATCCCTTATTTTATCTTGTTTAATTCTAGTCAAGCATCATTTTGATAACGATATGAACATTTGGTTTTTTAACTTACTTAGTAATTTTACTAATAAGTTACTTTGTTAATAATTACGTAAATTCGTTCACCCTCATATTGATAAGAACGACACGAACAGTACGTGAGGTTAGGAAATCTCACGCAAACGAGGGCAAAATCGTGCCAAACCCGATCCCCCGGCGCGTGGGCATGTGCTCGCTAACCCTTTATATAGCTAGAACTGACGGCATACTGCGCACTTCGGCGGATTCATTCAACTACAGCATTCATCAGAGCTTTTAAGGTTGGTCTGTGCTTTTTCTTGCAGTGAATAGTATAATTATGACAACTTCTTGCCTTAAATAGTCGGAACCCATAGGGACGTATAATTTGCATTTGGCGTCTCTGATAAGACCTACCAAAATTATTCTAGGGCAGCAAGGGTTTTGTTTTCAATCAGCTATCATATCATTTATTCACAGGTTTGTCCTGCATATTCCGTTACCATGAAGTTTTTTATCCTAGTTGCTTTGGTTGCCGTGGCAACGGCTAAACCAGCTGAGAACTCCATTGAGCGTCTTGGTGAGTAGACTTTATTTTTTATGTTGGTCCTTTAAATAATAAAATCAATTATTTCACTTGGTGTCGAAAAATTTCTCCAGATAATTTGAATAATTACTTACGAACAAATCACTTAATAGCCATTTTGAGATATGGTTCACGGAAAAACTCCCAACTTGGGAAACGACGAGTCTAAATGAAAGAACAGTATTTGAAAGTCAGAAAAAATTGTATTCACCAATCACTTTCCTCATACAATTAACCCACTTGTCTTTGCATTACATAAAGGAAAATTGTTTTCTTTTTGTTTCCACGTTCTGGTTCTTTTTTTTTTAATTTTTTATTTTATTTATTCTGTTCCTTATAAACTATTCAGGAATATATCCGTTTTGTTTTTAATTTAAACGTAAATATTAGCAAAAAAAGAACTTATAAAAAGATAATTTTTTTAGATATTTTCCCCTGATAATTTGATTAATAACTTACGAACAAATAACTAAATAGCTGTTTTAGGATATGGTTCAAGGAAAACAGACGAGTCTAAATAAAAGAACAGTATTTGAAAGTCAGAAAATTTTGTATTCACCAATCACTTTCCTCATACAGTTAACCCACTTTTCTTTGCACTACAAAAAAGAAAGTTGTTTTCTTTTAGTTACCACGTTCTGGAGTTTTCTTTATTAATTTATTTGATTTATTATCTTCCTCATAAACTATTCATGAATATACAGTATATCCGTTTTGTTTTTAATTTAAACGCAATATTAGCAAAAAAAAAAAAATTAAAAGATAAGTTTATTTTTTTAAATATGTATGCTTGCTTTCTTTGCAGCCCGCTCTCTGGCTGAAGATGAGGTTATGAAGAGGGGTGTCATCGATGGTGTACTTCAAGCCATCTGCGTCCCTGTCATAGACACCGTGATCGGTCTGACCAATGGTACATGTGCCATAGTGTCCGCTACAGCCGACAGCACCTGCATACAGTTTGCTGAGAAGTACCTTGGCGGCTTCCTGTCTGGTCTGTTCTCTAAACCTGTTGCAGACATGTGCCAAAACTTGGCCAATCTCGTCATCATCGAGTGCGACAAAGGAACCGTGCAAAACTACGCCGGCGGTGTATGCGCCACACTTGCCAGCAAATTCGGCTAAATGAACTTTTTGTAAATTTTCTGAGCCAAAAATAAATGGACGAAATACAAAAAGAAATATATCGATGGTTTGCACAACTTACACATAGTAATCAATGTGTGTGTGTGTATGTGTTTGTGTGCGCGTGAAAGAAAGAGAAAGAGAGAGAGAGATGATTTTAATTATTTCATTATATATTATTTGTGGTCCGGAAAAATTTTAGGAGGTCCATTCAGATAATATTTTATGCAAACGTAAAGTTTAAATATTTCTAGCGATAAAAGGGATCTGGTTCTCAGGTTAGTAAATAAAATTCTTATCATTTATTCTATCGTCATTTGGACTCTAGAGTTTGGCATATACGTAGTATCTATCGTTGGAAATACGAAAATAATAATGCATTGCAGGTGCACTGCAGTTGGCCCAACAGTATTTTCATTTTTCAATTCCAGTGCTTCAAGGATTTTGTGTTCAATCGGTTAAAATATAATTTTCAACAGGTTTGTTCTGCACATTCCGCTACTGTAAAGGTTTTGATCCAAGTTACTTAGGTTACCATGGCAACCGTGGCATTGCCGCTTATCAACGTTTGTCGGCTGGACGATAACGCACCGGCAACAATAACCGGTGACAAAACGCACCATACGTTTTAATGTTCAATAAGCTTTTCACCAGTTTCTTTTATATAAATGACTTATGGAGACCTTAGTGTAAAAATAAAATAAAATGAATAAATAAATAAATAAACACTTATATTAACATTTGTTTTTTAACCATCGTATTGGTTTAGGTACCTTTTAACCGTACGCATCCAATTGGCGCTGTGTCAAAGTCATAATAACTCTTCGTTTTGGCCAAAAATTGGAATTTCCTGGCGTAAACGGCAATTTTCCCGTACTTACCAATGGTCAACGACAGTGACAAGCACAGTTTTTAGTTTTACTACAATAACAGCCGTTTTAGTGGTGAAATGCAGTATAATATATTTTCCTGTGCTGTTTAGAATGTATTTCTTGCGGAAGTTTGAATCTCAAAGGAAGAGTTATAATTGCTTTAAATGTACAATTTATGGGCATATCCCTTGTAGGAAACAGTACACGTCAACAAAGGGAAGTATATTGAAACGTTTTTGAGAGCTGAAACTCCTTTATCTCCTAAAAGATTATAAACAATTATTTGGAAAAGCATGAATATATCAAAGCAAGCAGTCCTCGCCATGGTGAAAACCAAACCATGTAGGCCTATATACATGTAGACGCAGCATTATATACAAATTTCAGTCTTATTAATCCAGTATAATAGAGTAGTCATCCAATTAAAAGCATTATTGTTTCTGTTTTAGAAAACTGTCTAGAATAAAAAAACTATTTACTAGCACCAGTATGTTTGATGATGACTACAACATTAGTCTAAAAGTCATAGCAATGACAACTCTTTATTTTGGCGGGAACGTGCCATAAAACGGATTTTACTGGGGAAGATCAATTTCCTAAATGTTCCAATGGTTTTTGACATTCAAAATAGCTAGGTAACTTTTTTAAGTGAGAGATTGTTACAAAGTGTGGCCATCTATGAAGTTCAGGGATGTCTGATGGCAAGCGCAAATTCTATGATAATTTCGAAAACTTGTTTTCAGTGATAAATTGGAATGACTTATATTTCTGTGTTGCTCACAATGTATTGATTGTGAAATTTTAACACATATATGAGTTGTTATCCACTTAATTCCGAGCATAAGTCCATTTTTGTGAAAATTACTGTTCTGCATGTCTGGGCAGTTAAAAAGTGGTCTGTGCATTTGACCTCAAAGTGACCTCGCTGAACATGCAGGTAACAACTTGATATCGGGGGCCTTTAAATTAGTATGCAAAAATTAAAGTACAATAATTTTGTTACAGTGCTTCAGCAGACCATATGGCCAGGGTGTAGGTAACAACAGTCTGGTGGTGCGTGAATCCTACAACGTCAGTGAATCAGTTTGTCGCGCACATGCCAAAATAGATAAATCCACACCGCCCACAAATGGCCGTTTGGTGATACGGCACGTGACAGCATTTGTACAAAGTCTGCAAAGCCATGCTGTAGTAGATGGTGCCACCATGCTAATCACCTCATTTGCTTTCTGTGTTCCATTCAGCATGTTTACACGTTGCTGTAGATAAGGATCTGTTATCTTCCGTATGAAATCGTTTTTCACAATACTGGTTTCTAAAAAGGTTTTCTCCAGTGTGTGTCCTCTCAGGCTGCCTACAGTTATTTATATGAATCTTTCTTCACAGTACTTACAGTTTTAAAAACAGTTTTCCCGAGTGTGAGTCATTGGCTGAACCAGCTGAGAATTCCATCCCGTGTCTTGGTAAGTAGAACTAACTTTTTAAAGTTGGTCTTTAAAATAATATAACCAGTTATGACATGTGAGGTGAAGGCCCTTTCAGGATTTCTTATTTGATCAAATAAATAGATAAAGAATTTAAATGGTGTCATCAACAATCTCTTGTTATAACTCCAAAGATACCTTAAAATGGTAAAATTTCTCGTCGTTTTTTGGTAAGATGATGCACTTTTTTAAAATCTTTTGGTATTGTTTACTAAGGCAGTATTGGTTAGAACTGGGTAGAAAAATGGTTTATACATGTGAAGATTTTATTGGCAGTTAGGGTGAAAAGATAAAGCGTTAACTCTGAATACCTGTCTTTTCTGCTTTCGTGACGATTAACAGCAAAGGTATCCGATAGAGAGAGAGAGAGAGAGAGAGAGAGAGAGAGAGAAAGCGCACTTTGTCACACTTCACAGACATAATATCTTTATTTAATCTTGTTGTTAAATTCTAAGTAAGCATCATGCGTGTGTTCGTTTCTCTGATAAATCTTACATTGATAATGATACGAACATTTGATTTTATAACTCACTAAGTAAATTCGCCCATTTGTCACTTTATAAGTAATTTTGAGAATGCATTGACTCTTATATTGATAAGAACGACACAAACAGAACGTGAGGTTAGGAAATCCCATTCAAACACGTCGAATCGTGCCGAATAGGATCCCCAGGCGCATGAGCATGTGCTCGCTGACCCTTTATATAGTTACATCTGACGGCATACTGCGCACTTCGTCAAATTCAGTCAAATACGGCATTCATCAGAGCTTTTTCAAGGTTTGGTTTTTGCTTTTTCTTGTAGTAAAAAGTGTTATTATGATTTATTGCCTTTAGTTATTGGAACCAATAACGACGTACATTTTGTATTTTACCTCTGTGATAAGACCTACCAAAATTATGATTTGTAAAGCAAAACAAAAACAAACACAAATTAATTCTATGTCTGCAAGGATTTTGTGTTCAACCGGCTATTATATCATTTTTTTCAACAGGTTTGTTCTGAACACTCCATTACCATGAAGATTTTGATCCTAGTTACTTTGATTGCCGTGACAACGGCTAAACCAGCTGAGAACTCCATTCAGCGTCTTGGTAAGTTTTAAAAGTTGGTATTTAATAAAATTAAATTCAGTTGGTGTCATCAACAATTTGCTCTTGCTTATTTCAAGAACAATTTAAAAACGAGTCTCTAAATAGCCCTTTAATGTGATGGCTTACGAAAAATATTTTGGAAACGTGGGGTCTCAATAAAGGAAAAGTACTTTAAAATTTAGACAAAATTATATTCATCAATTACTTTCCTCCAACAATTAATTCATTTTTCTTTGCACGACAAAAAAGAAAGTGTTTTGTGTGTGTGTGTGTGTGTGCGGGGGGGGGGGGGGCATGTTCCGGTGTGACGGAACTGAGAGTCCGGTGTGATACAGAGTCCGGGACTGTCAGATTCAGAAACCAGGGGTCCTCCGGACCCCTGGTTTCTGAATCTGACAGTCTGCTTTGAAATACAGGGTCCATCCGGACCCTGAATAATCTTAATATAGAGTGTCCCCCGGACTCTCTGTTATACCGGACCCTACGTTCCGTTACAGCTATGGCGAAACAGTGAGTCCGGAAGTCCGATAATAAATGAGAATATAATGTATTTTTGTCTTCTAGTTATAATTTATCCGTGTCTATAGGTTAAAAAAATAAGCTTTAACTATTAAGCCGATGAATTTCTGAGTGGTTGGCACAGCGACCTCATGGATGAGTGGAACAGCGTCAGGTAATAATGGGCAATGTAAGTAGAGTACAGGTTTTCCTTGTGTTTCGTGTTCGATCCCTACACCTACTTTAAATTATTATTATTTGTTTATTTCGTTACCAGTGCAATTTTACAATTTTTAATAATAAAACCATCACATTTTTTATTTAAACTCTGACAAAGGAACGAATGTTTATAATGGGAAAGTCAATTTTACCAAAGGTATGGTGAAAATGAACACTTTTATGACACGGTAGATTGATGGTAATATCACAGCAAAAATACCCTTAACCAAAATGGAATAGACAAATAAATGTAACTGAAAACATGTCATCGAGCACGTGTATATATACCCCCGAGCACGCCGTTATCTTTCGCCTGAAGTCACGATGGACATTGGAGCTGTAATAGAGATATAATAAATTTCCTGAGATGCGTGCTGTACCTAAAAACCTGCATCACGTCAGAGAGTTGCACAATATACAGGCAGGCTAGCTGACTAGAAGACTTCCACCTAATTACTTTTATAACTACAAATAGATTGTAAATTTAGTGCCTTTTTAGATAGTTTTTCATATTTTTTTTTTAATCAACTGAACCAGGATACTCATAAAATTTTGTTTTGCACTCAAACCATATACAATAATACAAACATTATCATGAGCAAATATTACACTTTCGTGAATGAAAATTGCATCATAGAAATACAAGTAAACGTGGCATTTGTACTAATACACAAGCAGGAAAAGATGTGTTGATACAGCGCACTAGTAAACATATTACATCTGTATTTATACACAAGCAGGAAAAGACATATGTTGATGCAGCACACAAGTAAACATATGTCATTTGTACTTAGACATAAGCAGGAAAAGACATGTTGATGCAGAACAACGTAACATATGACATTTGTATTTATGCACAAGCAGGAAAAGACATGTTGATGCAGCACACAAGACAACATTTAGCCTGACTTGCCACGAAAACGGTTACAGTCATTTTATCAGTAATATAGCAATTCCAATTACTATTGTCGTCTGCTTGGTTACTGCAGTTAGTATCATCAGCGATTTTCATAAATCAAGCCCCACATCCGAATCTGCTCTCTGACAACTCATACTAGCCAAAGGTACATCATCTTTGAAGTTATCGGAGTATCAAAATCTATCAAGGACTCTTCCCCGAAGTCTGAATTTTCTTACAAATCTAAAATATTTCTCAACCCATAACTTCTGCTGACTTCTCGCCGCCATTATGATTTCATAGCACCTCGACAATGATTGAAATAAATCGCTTTTTCATTATCTAATTCTCGCTACACGTCTTTCAAAAGCCGGTGGTAAACAAAAAACTAACATTAAGTTAGTCTTGTGATAGAAGCATGAATTGTTACAAATGACAGGGGACAGTACAAGCATGTAAACACAGAAACCGCGTATATGCGGTTCCCGGCACTGAGGACTTTTTAAAATGAACCGCATATGTGCGGTTCCCGGCGCTATGGGGTTAAGGTACTTCACATCGTTTGAAGTCAACATCTATAACATAAACGCGTATATAACGCAGTTTTACTCCATTATGGGTTATACTTGTTGATAAATAGTGTTATAATATTGTATTATAATATGATCATTTTTCTATTAAACATATGCTTTAATAGAAAAATTCTATATTACAGAACACTACCAGAAGACGACGAAGATTAACCATAGCCATCTACGAGTGGAATAAAAGAAAATTAACACAAGTCGGATTGAATCAAATTGATTGTCATTCTTTCTTTGTATTTGTTTACATATTGTTTATTTTTTCCATTTTCCATTCTTAACATGTAAAAAAAAATAACGAACGTTTATTTTCTTCTTATTATTCAAAAATACATTCAAAACCAATAATTAAGTCTCAAGTGATCGAGTGGGGACAATAACAACGATCATTATGAAAGGACTCGGAATTTCAAAGCGGTCCCTCCATTTTAAAAATGGCGGTCCAGGGTCCCTACGTTTCAAAATGCAGTGTCCCCCGGACACTAGGAATCGGAACTTAGTGTCTTGCGGACTGTCAGTTTTAAATCATAGCGTCCGCCGGACCGTAAAAGGGTAGGACTCTCCGTTTCGTTACACCGGCGTTTTTTTTTTTTCTTATTTTGTCTTCCTCATAAACTATTCAGGAGTACACCTGTTTTTTTTTTCTTTTTTATCAAACGTAAATATGATCACAATCTAAGCGAAAATGACTTTTATGTCTCCTCCATCTCAGTGTACCACAAACTTTTATAGTCTCATTCATAGCAAGAAAGAAGGTAACAAGGAATATTGTTTGTTCGTGATTTGGCCAAACCAGGCCGCTTTTATCATATAACCCCTCTATCCTAATCGTTTTAACAATAATAACGATGTAGCAAATTGTTGCCTGTATTAAATGTTATGGCCTTAGGGATAAAAATTATATATCAAATATTCAATGAGACTCACCATCCTAAAAATTATGATGCGACGAGTCAGCCAAAGTTATTATTTACCAACAATTTTGCGCAAATTTCATTTGTGGGGTTGCAAATCCTTTAAAGATGAAAAGATTTCATGAATTATCACCATAGGTGTGTGATTTTTTCTTTCGTTTGTTTGTTATTTTCAGTCCGCTCTCTGGCTAAAGATAAGATTATAAAGAGGGGTGTCCTCAGTGACGTAGTTCATGCCTGCTGCGTCCCTGTCATAGACTCCGTGATCGGTCTGACCAATGTCGGATGTTCCGTATTGTCCTCTACTGCCGAAAGCAAATGCATACAGTGTGTTGACCAGTACCTTGGCGGCCTCCTCTCTGGTCTGTTTTCTAAACCTGTTGCATCCATGTGCCAAAACTTGGCCAATCTCGTCATCATCGAGTGCGAGAAAGGAACCGTCCAAAACTACGCCAGGAATGTATGCGCCAAACTTGCCAACTCAATCGGCTAAACTTTTTTGTAAATTTCCTGACCTAAAAGAAAATGGACGAAAAAAGGAAATATATTGATGATTTGTGCAACTTACATTTTTATTTTAATGCGTGTTTATCAGTGTGTGTGTGTTTGTGTGTGTGCTCGCAAGTGAAAGAGAGAGAAAGAGAGAGAGGATTTAATTATTTCATCTTATATTATTTGTGATCAGAAAAAATATGAGGAGGTCCATTCAGATAATGTTTTATGCATACCTAAAGGTTAAATATTACTAGCGATAAAACGTATCTGGTTCTCAAATTAGTAATTAAAACTAGTATCATTTATTTTATCGTCATTTGGACGTTAAAGTTTGGCACATACGCAGTATATACCGTTGGAAATACGAACATAATAATGCATTGCAGGTGCGCTGTACATATTTGATCCAACAGTATTTTCATTGCCGCGTACCAGCGTTGGTCAGCTGGACAATATGACGATAACACAATAAAACAATGGCAACAATAACCGGTGGCAAAACGCAAAATACGTTTAATTGTTCAAATAGCTTTTAACATCTTTCTTTTATGTAAATTACTTATTCAGATATTAGTGCAAAAACAAAATTAATTAAATAAATACATATATAAATGAATAAATAAACATTTGTTTTTTTAGCATCGAATTGGTTAATACACCTTTTAAACGTATGCATCAAACTGGCGCCCTGTTAAATGTACAATTATAGGGCATCTCTCCTGTAAGAAACAGTTCACGTCAACAAAGGGAAATATATTTAAACGTTTCCCTAATGAGAACTAAAACACGTTTAGCCTCATAAAAGATGCATAAACACTTGTTTAGAAAAGAATGAATTAATCAAAAGCAAGCAGTGCTCGCCATTGTGAAAACCAAACCATGTAGGCCTATATAAACGCCACATTTCTTACAAATTTCAGTCTTATTAATCCAGTATAATAGAGTAGTCATCCAATTAAAAGAATTGTTTCTGTTTTAGAAAACTGTCTAGAATAAAAAAACTATTTACAAGCACCAGTATGTTTGATGATGACTACAACATTAGTCTGAAAGTCATAGCAATGACAACTCTTCATTTTGGCGGGAACGTGCCATAAAACGGATTTTGCTGGGCAAAGGTCAATTTCCTAAATGTTCCAATGGTTAGTGGATCCGGTCTGACATTCAAAGTAACTAAGTAACTTTTTTAGTAAGAGATTGTTACAACATGTGACAAGCGCAAATTCCATAATAATTTCGAAAACTTTTTTTCGGTGATAAAATGGGAATGACTTATATTTCTGTGTTGCTTACAATGTATTGATTGTGAAATTTCAAAACACATATGAAGAATTGTTATCCCCTGAAGCCTGGGCGTACGTCCATTTTTGTGAAAACTGTTACTGGCGTGCGTGCCTGGTCAGTTGAGTTGTCTGACCACTTAATCTCACCATGTCTTTGCTGAACATGCGGGTAACAACAGCCCTCCGATGTCAGGAGCTTCTAAAATTGCCTACAAAACTAAAATACAATAATTTTGTGACAGACTCCCAGCAGACCATGTAGATAGGGTGTAGGAAACAACTGCCCGGGGGTGCTTGAATCCTATTACCTGAGGGAAGCTCTTTATGCATCTTTGTGAAATGATTCATTGTGCACATGCAAAATCGATTAGTTCACATGGCTCACAAATGACCGCTTGGTGGCACGGCATGTGAGCACATTAGTACAAAGTCTGCAAAGCCATGCTGTTGTAGATGGCGACACTATGCTGAATACCACAAATGACCTTTCTCCGTGTTCCAGTCAACATGTTTACAGTTGTTGTAAATAGTGATCTGGTATTTTTCGTATGACATTTTTTTCACAATACTGACATTTAAAAGCTTTATGTCCAATGTGTGTCTTCTCAGGCTGTATACATTTATATTGAAATGAGCCTCTCTTCACAGTACTGACACACAAACAGTTTTTCTCTATTGTGAGTCATTGACTAAACCAGTAGACTTAATTTTTTATATTGGTCCTCGAAAAAATGTAACCGGTTAAGACAAATGAAGTAGCCCTTTTATGAATAATTAATGTGTGGACCCTAATATTGATAAGAATGACCCGAACAGTCTGTGAGGTTAGGAAATCTCACACAAACGAGGGCAAAATCGTGCCAAACCCCATCCCCCGGCGCGTGGGCATGCTAAGGGTGTGCTCGACAGCCCTTTATATAGCTACAACTGACGGCAAACTGCGTACTTCGGCGGAGTCAGTCAAATACGGCATTCACCAGAGATTTCAAGGTCTGTTTGTGCTTCTTCTTGCAATGAATAGTGCTATTATGACTACTTATTACCTTCAATAATCGGAAACAATAACGACGTACAATTTGTATTTGATCACTGTGATAAGACCTACCAAAATTGAGATTTGTTCAACAAAGACAAATTAATTCTATGACTGCAAGTATTTTTTTATTCATTTATTATATCATTTTGCAACAGGTTTGTTCTGCACATTCCGTTACCATGAAGGTTTTGATCCTAGTTGTTTTGGTTGCCGTGGCAACGGCTAAACCAGCTGAGAACTCCATTGAACGTCTTGGTAGGTAGACTATTTTTTTTATGTTGGTTCTTAAAATAATAAATTCAATGATTTCACTTGGAGGCAACACCAGTTTTATCTTAACAATTTCAATAACATCAAAAACCAAGCTTTAAGTGTCTTACGAAAGAAACTCAACTTTGGAAACGAGGGGTCTCAGGAAAGGAATGGTATTTGAAAAGTCAGAAAATTTTGTTTTCTTCAAAAATTTTCATCCAATAATTTTTCCACTTTTCGTTGCATTATGATAAATGAAAGTTTTTTTCCGACATATTCTGGTGTTTTTTTAATTTATCCTTTTTTCTCTACTTCATAAACTGTTCACGAATGCAACTGGTTTGTTTTTATTCAAACGTAAATTTGAAAACATTTTAGCAAAAATTAGTTTTAAGATAAGGAAATTATATTGAAAACCATCATGGCTGTTTGCTCGCTTGTTTTGCAGCACGATCTCTGGCTGAAGATGAGGTTATGAAGAGGAGTATAGTCAGTGACGCACTTCAAGCCATCTGCGTCCCCGCTATTGACTCCGTGATCGGTCTGATCAATGGCGGCTGTGCCGTAGTGTCCTCTTCTGCCGAAAGCGCATGCGAACAGTTTGCTGACCAGTACCTTGGCAACCTCCTCTCTGGTCTGTTCTCTAAACCTGTTGCATCCATGTGCCAAAACTTGGCCAAACTCGTCGTCGTTGAGTGCGAGAAAGGAACCGTGCAAAACCTCGCCAACAGTGTATGCGCCAAACTAGCCGACTTACCTATAATCGGCTAAATGAACTTTTTGTAAATTTTCGGTGCCGAAAAATAAATGCAAGTAGGGCAATAAATATATTGATGCTTTGCATAACGTACACATTTTTATCAATGTGCGTTACTCAGGTTTTTTGTGTGCACGCGTTCGCACGTGTGTGTGTCAGAGTGAGAGACAATTCCTAAGTTTTCATCACATATTATTTTTGAGAAAATATGAGTAGGTCCATAATGTATACGTAAAAGTTAAAAATATCAAACAATTAAATGTACATGGTTCTCATATTTTGACATTTAATTGATTAAAGTCCCTATCATTTATTTTATCATCAGTACAGTAAGGTAGAGTATGGTATTTACGTAGAAGCTACCGTTGGCAATTCGAAAATAACAACACATCTCAAGCACGCTGCAGTTGACCCAACAGAATTTTATTGCCGCGTACCAATGTTGGTCAGCTGTACATAATAATGATAACCCACTGGTGGCATTAGCCCTTGTCAAACCGCACAGCACGTTAATCAGTAATAGCTTTTTTATCTATTATTTTTTGTAATTACTTTTTCAGATATTTGCATAAAAATCGAAAGTTTTTTTAGCAAAGTAAACGTCACCAGTACATTCAAAAATACGTTAGCCCTTTTTTCTATAATTACGACCATAGCAGTGCGTGAGGTTAGAAAATCTTAAACAAACGGCAACTTAATGTAATTGTAATTGTATACAAAGATAGAAATCAATGTAGGGGTCAGTAGTCGGTACTTAGAGATGACACCCTCGTGATCGCCTATGTGATCGATCTGACCAATGGCGGATGTGCCCTCCTGTCCTCTTCTGCGGACAGCACCTTCATAACAGGCAACTTACCTTGGTATACCTTGGCCCTTGGCAATTTCCTCTCAGATCTTGTCTCTGCCCCTTTTGCATCCATGTGCTCCAAATTGGCCAAAAAAAAAAAAAAACCAGTGCAACAAAGGAACCGTGCAAAACGTCTCACAATAATGGTCTATTCGTGTGAAGATTTTATTGGTAGTTATGTTGCGAAAATAAAGCGTAAGTTTTGAGTACGTGTCTTTTCTGCTTTCATTACGATTAACACCAAAGGTACATGTATCTGACAGAGAGAGAAAGTACACTCTGTCACTCTTCACAGATATAATATCCTTTATTTAATCATTTATGTGTTCGTTTCGCCGATAAATATTTATCGATATGAACATTTGATTTTCTTACTTACTAAATTTGCCAATTAGTCACTTTATTATTATTATTTCGAGAATGCATTGACCCTAATTTGATAAGAACGACACGAACAGTACGTGTGGTGAGGAAATCTCCGAAAACCAGGGCACAATCGTGCTAAACCCCATCCCCCGGCGCGTGGGCATGTGCTCGCAGACCCTTTATACAGCTAGAACTGACGGCATACTGCGTACTTTGGTGGAGTCAGCCAACTACAGCATTCACCAGAGCTTTAAAGGTTTGTTTGTTCTTTTCCTTGCAATGAATAGTGTACTTATGACATACTGTTGCCTTCAATAACTAAAACCAATAACAACGTTTAGTTTGTATTTTACGTGTGTGATAAGATCAACCAAAATTCGGATTTGTCAAACAAAACAAAACAAAATAAATTCCAAGGCTGCAAGGATTTTGTGTTCAATCCGCTTTTGTATGAATTTGAATTTTCAACAGGCTCGATCTGCACATTCTGTTACCATGAAGGTTTTGATCCTAGTTGCTTTGGTTGCCGTAGCAACTGCCAAACCAGCTGAGAACTCCATTCAGCGTCTTGGTAAGTAGACATACGTTTTTTAAGCTGATTCTGTAATTAATTTTATCAATGATTTCACTTGGTGCCATCAACAAATTGCCTATTTCAACTTTAAAATAACAACTTTAAAACAAACGTATCTTTAAATAGCCCTTTAAGGTGATAGCTTACGTAAAAATCTCCCAATTTTGGAAAAGTGGGGTCTCAATAAATGAATAGTAACTTAAAGTCAAATTTATATTCATCAATTACTTTCCTCTAACAGTTAATTCACTTTTCTTTGCACTACAAAAAATAAACCAGTTTTTCTTTCTTTTTTGACATATGGCGGCGTTTTTTATTCTTATTTTCTCTTACTCATAAACTATTCAAGAATAATACCTCTTTTGTTTTTTATTCGAAATTAAATCTAATAGTAATCTAAGCAAAGATCAAATTTAAATATTAGGGAATTTTATAAAATATCATCATTGGTTTTTGCTCACTTTTTCGCAGCACGCTCTCTGGTCGAAGACGAGGTTATGAAGAGGGGTGTCCTCAGTAACGCAGTTAATGCCATCTGCGTCCCCGTCATGGACTCCGTGATCGGTCTGGCCAATGGCGCATGTGCCTTTCTGGATACTGCCGACAGCATCTGCATACAGCTTGCTGACAAGTACCTTGGCAACTTCCTCTCTGGTCTGTTATCTGAACCTGTTGCATCCATGTGCCTCAGCCTGGCCAAACTCGCCGTCAACGAGTGCCAGAAAGGAACCGTGCAAAACTTAGCCTCCAGTGTATGCACCAAACTTACCGACTTGCCTATAATCGGCTAATTGAACTTTTTTTGGAAATTTCCTATGCCGAAAGATAAATGCAAGTAGGGCAATAAAATGCTTTTGATTTGCATAATGTACACATTTATACCCGTTACTCAATGTGTTTGTGTGCACGCGTGCGCACGTGTGTGCGTGAGTAAGAGAGAGAGAATTCTAATGTTTTCATCATATATTATTTCTGAGAAAATATGAGAAGGTCCATGAAAATGATGATTAAATGTATACGTAAAAGTTAAAAATATCGAACAATATAATATACATGGTCCTCATATTTTGACATTTTTAAATTTTTAACTTAAAAGTGATTTAAGTCCCCATCATTTATTTTATCAACAGTACAGTAAGGTAGAGTATGGTATTTACGTAGTACCTACCGTTGGCAATACGAAAATAACAATACATCTCAAGCACGCTGCAGTTGACCCAACAGAATTTTATTGCCGCGTACCAACGTTGGTCAGCTGTACATAATAATGATGATAACCCACCGGTGACATTAACCCTTGTCAAACAGCACGGTACGTACGTTAAATTCGTCAATGTTTTTTTAAAATGTTTTTTATGTAAATTACTTTTTCAGATATTTGTGTATATTTTAAGATATTTTACTTTTTTCAGCAAAGTAAACGTTACCAGTAAGTGATTTCATCAGTACGTTCAAAAATACGTTTACCCTTTTTTCGATAAGGACGACCTTAACAGTACGTGAGGTTAGGAAAACTCAAACAAGCGGGGGCAAAATCGTGCCAACACCGATCCCCTGGCGCGTGGGCATGTGCTGACGGCATGATGCGCACTTGGGCGGACTCCATCAAATACTGCATTCACCGGCACTCACCAGAACCTTTTCAAGGTTTGTTTCAGCTTTTTCTTTCACTAATTTTGACAGGAACAATGTGTATTTTACTTCTATAACACCTACAAGAATTCTGAATTATAAAACAAAACAATCGCGATCCTACAGTGTCTTTTGCAAGTTAGCAGATTTCAAATATTGTGGTAAATAAAATATATATATGCTGGTGACTGTTAATTTTTATTAAAAAGGTGACAGAATTTTCATTGCCGCGTACCACTGCAAGTCATCAAGAGAATTTGACGATAACCAACCGGCAACATTAACTGGTGGCAAAACGCACAATACGTTTAATTGTTCAACTAACTTTTTACACGTTTCTGTTATGTAAATTACTTATTCAGATTAGTGCAAAAATAAATAAATAAATAAACATTTGTTTTTTTAGAATCTTTTCTGTCTACGTACCTTAACCGCACGCATCCAACTGGCGCCATGTTAAATGTACAATTTATAGGACATCTTCTCTGTAAGGAGCACTAGACGTCAACTAAGGGAAATATTTTTTAACGTTTTCCCAATGAGAACTGAAACTTATTTAGTCTCTGACAGTCAAAGTAACTGTGTGCTTTTTTATAATCTTTTAAGAGATTATAACAGAGTATGGCTAACACTGAAATCCGTTTATGTCTGGTGGCAAGCGCGGATTCTATAATAATTTCGAGAACTTTTTTTCGGTGACTAAGTAGAATAACTTATATTTCTATGCGTTGCCTACAATGTATTGCTTGTGACATTTTGAAAAATGTGGCCGGGTTGAAGTCTGTGTGAAAACTATTACTGGCTTGTGTGTCTTGGCAGCTACAAGCTGATCTGTCCGTTTGACCTCACCGTGACCTTGCTGGACATCCAGAACACAACAGCCCTCCGATATCAGGTGGTAATTTTGTTATAGACTCCCAGCGGGCTATGTGGACAGGGTGTGGGTAATAACTCCTATTGCCCAATGGAAATTTTTTATTCATTTTTCTGAATCGATTAGTTGTGCACATGCAAAATTGATGAATTCACACCGGCCACAAATGTCTGTTTGGTGATATGGCACGTGACAACATTTGTACAAAGCCTGCTAAGCCAGCTGTTGTAGATGGCACCACCATGCTGATCAACTTATACGCTATCTATCTTTGTTCCAGTCAACATTGACACTTGTTGTAAATAGGGATCTGGTATTTTTCGTATGACATTTCGTTTCACAATAGGCCTACTGACATTTAAAAGGTTTATGTCCACTGTGTTGATCTCAGGTTGTATACAGTTATATTTAAATGAACCTCTCTCCATAGTACTGACAGTTAAACAGATTTTCTCTAGTGTTAATCATTGCCTAAACCAGCTGAGAATTCCATCCAGCATCTTGGTATGTAGACTCAACGTGTTATGTTGGTCTTTAAAAAAATATAACTGGTTATCACAAATAAAGTGAAGTCTATTTAGGATTTATTTATTGTGATCGAATCTCTTGCTATAACCTCAAAGATACATTATAGATACAAAACGGTAGCTTACCTTTTTCCCGTCATTTTTGTTAAGATAGTACTCTTTTCTTGGAATTGCATAAAATCGTTTACTAAGGCTGTATGTCAGACCAATTCAACTTAAGACAGAACGATTCATGATGATCCAATTCCATTATAGGAAGTCATTTAGAACTCAGTCCGAAAGTCTTCTCTATCATATGTGGAATTGAATTAAAGTGGCCACTCCGGCAACCCACCTGGCTGGGAAGCCAACGTAATGAAATTGTATATGTGAAGGTAAATAAAGATAGAAATAAATGTAGGGGTCAGTAATCAGTACTTGGGGAGGAATCCCCTCTGTGATCGGTCTGACCAATGGCGGATGTGCCCTTCTGTCCTCTTCTGCCGACAGCACCTGTACACTGCTTGCTGACCAGTACCTTGGCAGCTTCCTCTCTGGTCTGTTCTCTTCCCCTGTTGCTTCCATGTGCTCCAACTTGGCCATACTCGCCGTCAACGAGGAGTGCAACGAAGAAACCGTGCAAAACTTCGCCGGCTGCCAGCTAGAATTGGTTAGACCAATGGTTTATGCGTGTAAAGATTTTATTGGTACTTATGGTGAAAAAAATAAAGCGTTAATTTTAAATGCCTGTCTCTTCTGCTTTCGTTTTTTCGATTAACACCAAAGGTATCTGAGAGAGAGAGAGAGAGAGAAAGCGCACTCTGTCTCTCTTCACAAACATAAGATCTTTATTTAATCTTTTTGTTAAATTCTAAGTAAGCATCATGCGTGTGTTCGTTTCTGCGATAAATCTTTCATTAATAATGGTATGAACATTTGATTTTATTACTTTCTAAGCAAATTTGCCCATCAGTCACTTTATTAGTATTTTCGAGGATGCGTTGACCCTAATATTGATAAGAACGTACTTATGGTTAGGAAATCCCACACAAACGAGGGCAAAATCGTGCCAAACCCCCCGATGCGTGGGTATGTGCTCGCTGAACCTTTATATAGCTACAGCTGACGGTATACTGCGTACTTCGGCAAACTCAGTCAAATACGGCATTCACCAAAGCTTTTTCAAGGTTTGTTTTTGCTTTTTCTTGCAATGAAAAGTGTAGTTAGGATTAATTGCCTTCAATAATTGGAACCAATAACGACGTACATTTTGTTTTTCACCTCTGTGATAAGACCTTCCAAAATTAAGATTTGTAAAGCAAAACAAAACAAAAAATTATTTATTCTATAACTGTAAGGATTTTGTGTTTAACCGGCTATTATATCATTTTTCGATAGGTTTGTTCTGCACATTCCATTGCCATGAAGGTTTTGATCCTAGTTGCTTTGGTTGCCGTGGCAACGGCTAAACCAGCTGAGAACTCTATTCAGCGTCTTGGTAAGTTTTCTAACCTGATTCTCTAATTAATTTTAATTGATTTAAAAATCAATGAATTCAGTTGGTGTCATCAACAATTTGCTCTTGCCTATTTCAAGAACAACTTTAGGGGGGGGGGGCATGTTCCGGTGTTTTTTTTTTCTTCTTATTTTGTCTTCCGTATAAACTATTCAGGAGTATTTTTTTTTTTTATCAAACGTAAATATGATCACAGTCTAAGCGAAAATGACCTTTAAAGATATGATTTTATGAAATATCACCAGTAGGTGTGTAATTTTTTTTCAGTCCGCTCTCTGGCAGAAGATAAGATTATGAAGAGGGATATCATCAGTGTTGTAGTTAAAGCCAATTGCGTCTGCGCCATGAACTCCGTGATCGTTCTACCTTATGGTGGATGTGACTTTCTTTCCTTTTCTGTCGACAGCAAATGCAAACAGTGCTTTGGCAGCCACCCCTCTGCTGTGTTCACTCCTCCCTTTACATCCATATGCTCCAACTTGGCCAAACTCGCCCTCAACGAGTGCAACAAAGGAACCGTACAAAACCTCGCCGACAGTGTTTGCCCCAAATTTGCCAGCTCAATGATTGGCTAAATGAACTTTTTATATGTTTCCTGTGCCAAAAATACTTGCAAGGAAGACAAAGGAAATACATTTATGATTTGCATAACTTAAACATTGTATGCAATAAACTTATCAACTTACCTGTGATCGGCTAAATGAACTTTTTGTAAATTTCCTGTGCCAGAAATATATGCAAGAAAGACAATAATTATTAAAAAAACATTGATGATTTGCATAACGTACATGTTTATTTCAATGTGCGTTACTCAGTGTTCGTGTACGCATGCGCACGTGTGTGTGTGTCAGTGCGAGAAATAGAGAGAGGTTTCTAATTCTATTGTTTGTGAGTTAATATGAAAAGGCGCATACAGAGTATGTTTTAATGTATACGTAAAAGTTAAAAATATCAAGCAATAAAATGTACCTGGTTCTCAGATTTTTAACATTTTAGAAATTGAAACTATTATCATCGGTACAGTACGGTACAGTTTGGAATTTTACGCAGCACCTACCGTTGGCAATACCAAAATAATAATGCATGGCAACAGCTAAACCAGCTGAGAACTCCATTGAGCATCCTGGTATTTAGACTTTTTTCAATGATTCCACTTTGTGTAATTAACAATTTTCTCTTACCTATTTCAAAAAAAACAAACTTTAAAACAAATCTCTAAATAACTCTTTAAAGTGATGGCTTACGGAAAAAATCTCAATTTGGAAACGTGTAGTCTCAAAAAAGGATTAGCAATTAGAAAGTCAGAAAAAATTATATTCATCACTTACTTTCCTCCAAAAATAAACCCACTTTTCTTTGCATTACAAAAAGAAAGTCGTTTTTACGAAAGTTTTTTAATTCATTTTTATTTTCTCTTCCTAATTCACTAATCAGGAATAAACCCGTTTTGTTTTTTATTCGACTGCACATGTAACCTGATCACAAACTTATCAAAAATGAAATTTAAAGATTAATGTTACGACATATCGGAATGGCTGTATGCACGTTTTCGAAGCCCGTTCTCTGCCTAATAGGTTATGAAGAGGGGTGTACATAATCAATAACGTCATTGCCGCCATCTTCAAACCCGTCATGGATTCTGTGATGGGTGTGACCAATGGCGCATGTGACCAATTGTACTCCTATATCTACAAATTCTGCATAAAGCTTGCTGACCAGTACCTTGGCAACTTCCTCTCTGGTGTGTTCTCTGTCCCTGCCCCGTGTGTGGGAAAATCGACATTGTCGTTGGTTAGATTACCGGTTTATGTGAAGATTTTATTGGTAGTTATGGTGCAAAAATAAAATTTTAGCTTAAAATACCCGTTTTTTTTTTTTTTTTTTTTTTTTTGCTTTCATGATTAATACTAACAAAAGAGGTCTCTGAGAGAGAGAGAGAGAGAGAGAGAGAGAGAACGCACTCTGTCGCAGTCCACTTATATAATATCCTTAACTTAATCTTCTTGCTCAACTCTAAGTAAGCATCACGCGTGTGCATGTTTCTCCGATATCTCACTTTGATAACGATATGAACATTTGTTTGGACAATATGACATTAACCCACTAGAGACATTAACCGGTGGCAAAACGCACCATACGTTCAATTGGTCAAATAGCTTTTTAGGCATTTCTTTTATGTATATTACTTATTTAGATATTAGTGCAAAAAATTAAACACAGGTTTTTTTAGTAAAACTTTTGCATTCTGTTTCTCACGTGTCCGATCCGCGACCGCGTGCGCGCGTGTGCGCGTGTGTGTGTTAAAACCTAAATCCCACTTTGTTTCCGATCAACTTAATATATCAGAACTATCTGTAACTTAAATTTGGACATAGATTGACCTTAAAATTGATATGGGACACAAAATTCACACGTGTCATTTTGGGTTATCATATAAACAGGGACAATATCGTGACGAGACAGAGTCCTTGACGCGTGGACAGCTTCACATAGCAAGAACCTTAATTATTAAAGAACCACCGAGGCTCTTAGTATTTACGTCAGCGGACTTGTTTACCAACTGCAATCGCTTTAAGACCGTTTTCAAGGTTTGTTCCTGTTTTAGTAGTCTTTACATAACAGCAACTCACTAGTACACTTTTGCAAATGTATCGTCTTTATTCGACTGAACCAACGTCTATAATAACAACACAATTTTTGCATTGGCATGCCTACTAAAAGAATTGTGAAATGTTGTACTAAAAATTCTCGTAACTCTAAGTTTGGAAGAACTTTGTGTTCAATCAACTGATGTTACATATTTCCAGCAGGTTCGTTCTTCAGACGCCGTACCATGAAGGTTTTGATCCTCGTTACTTTGGTTGCTGTAGCAACGACTAAACCAGCTGATACCGCCTTCCAGCATGTTGGTAATTCTTCTTCTGCACTTATAAGAATAAAAGACTAATATAAAATGCCAAAGCAGCCCTTTTACTTGTAACAGATAACTTATGGCGATTCCATAAAATCCCAGCATCTCCAACAGTTGTCAGCTATCATTATCAAAATTTGACCGAGCAGCAAACTCAGAATATTTGGGGTCTTAATGAAGGAAAAGGCATTTGAAAGTCAGAAATATTAGTATTCATCGAAAACTTCTCGCCCACCACACGCCAACCTGTCTTTGGAATATGAAAAAGAAAAACGTTGTTTCCTGTGATGTCTTATTTGATATATTCCTTTTTTTGTTTGTTTGTTTATTGTTTGATCTAAACCTTGGGCCCATTACGCACATGTTCAAGTATCAACTTTTTTATGTTTGTCTCTTGCAACGTGAATCTGATCACCACCTTTGGGTGCATGATTTTCAAATATTTTGAAAAAAAATTATGAAACATAATCATGGCTGTGTGGCCGCTTAATTTTTTTTTCACAGCTCGCTCTCTGGCTGAAGACGAGGTTATGAAGCGAAGCGTCATGTCTGACGTTGCTTCCGCCATCTGCACCCGCGTCATAAACTCAGTGGATTTTCCAACCCAAACCAGTATGTGTTTTTCCGTGACAGCATATGTCTCAAGCACATGTACACTGTATGCTGAAGACAACCTCGGCAACCGCTACAGGCAGTACACTCAAAAGATCCTTTCACTGTGCTCCAACTTGGCCCAGCGCGCCGTCAGGGAGTGCTACAAAGGCCAGCTACAGAACATAGCCGACAGAGTATGCAAAAATCCTGAAACCTTAATCGGCTAAATGATATTTTTGTAGATTTTCTTTGCCATGAATGCTATGGAGATAAAGAGAAATAGATTGATGATTTGCATTTCATTATTTGTGTGAATTTTTGTCTCACGTGCGTTGCTCAATGTGTGTGTGTGTGTGTGTGTGTGTGTGCGTGTGTCTGTGTGTGTGTGTGTGTGTGTGAGCGACAGAAGTAGTATTTTGGTTTAATGACGTACATGTAAATGGTCTATCACAACCCGCCCGACAGCCCAAAATTACAGTTTCTTTTAACAAAGTATTAAGGACCAGGAGCAATTCAACTTCGAGAAAAAATGATCTTCCAAGCATACAAGTATGCACATTGCAGATTGTAATATTACGCATGGTAAAACTCTGACTAGTGCCGTTATTATCTTATTGTGTTCTGCACAAAGTTATACAAAATTATCGACTATAAATTATAGTATAAAAACTAAGAATAAGCTTTACAACCATTAAACACGCCTACGGGCATGGGGAGGGGTTTTCAACGTGTTTCAAAAAAGAGAGACAAAAATCATTTTAGACAGGAAAAGGTGCAGTCTGCATCTATGTTATTACTATGTTTAAAGAATCCTTTTTTTTTCTGAAGAAGCGCCACCTCCTACAGTGTCTCACTACCGCACGGGTGACGCATGTGTTTCTTGAATCGCGTGACACTACAGTTAGAAAGTACATGTACAATGGATGTATCTGGGAAGAAATTATTCTCCAGACAATTTTGACACCAACAGTTTGACGACCCAGTTGTGTACATAATATAACATTTATTTTGTACAAACACACTTGTTTCACTCGTCTACATTAATTAAATAACTACAAAAATGTGTACAGTCAATGCTTTTTTTCTGACCTAAACGGACTGTAATGTCAGTAAAACCGTTACCTCAAAATGTAAGTCATTCAACACACTGAATGCTAAAAGCAAATCAATCAGTATCAAAACAATGGTTCACAAATTGATAACACCTTAGGGCAGTGAAAATGGCCTTTTTTTCTTTCTTTCTCATCCAACGTGACACTTGAAATAAAATAGTGATAAAGCGAGATACATATTTATTGTAAACAGTGTAAAGTGGGAATGGCACTGATAATACTGAACAACATCTTATAGTTTTTAGATTTTTCTGTCATTGTTTCTAAACACCAATTACAGTAATCATACAGATTGAAGTACAAGCATATTTCAATGCTCTGTGAAGTTATCTCTTTAAATGTTTTTTTATAACTCAAAAATGCTGTTTAAACACCTATCAAGATCTCTGACCAATGTTGCTCTCAAAATAGTCTTATCTAATTTTTTTTTTTTTTTTTTGGCCCCTGTCGAGACTGCATACAGTGCATTTTAGTCATAACAATATCAATTTTTCACATGAAACCTTCAACATGTTTAACATTCCTTGGTTTTCAGTCTCTGCAAAGCCCCTGCCTCATTGTTCTGGTGGCAAACTACTGATAAGCTAAGTTGTAACAATACATAATTGGCTAAAAAACAGAGAAAATACAGGTATATGGGGATTTCGGCCAGGGCAGTTGGGGGAGGGGGACAGCCAAATACCTACTCTCTAAAATCAGCACTTTAAGGTCGACCAGTTCTTTATAAATAGTGACCATGTACATGTAGCTTCCTCATTAACCTGATTAACTGTAATGACTAGATGCCACTTCATATTATTGCATCTCTGATTATTCATTTTAATGAATAAAATACTTTGTGACTATTTTTAAAAAGCTTTCTATAAAAATAAGCAAACCCTTTTAACTCCTACATACTACGATATACTATAATATTACTACCCCCAATGACAATTCTCATCATTGTTCTCCACTCAGAAGTTCCTCCGCCTCTAAGCCATTACTTTTGATCAGCTTGGGGATCTCACTGACAGTGCTGCCCTCTGGATTCTGGCCACTGACCACGGCTATCTTCTCTCTGGTCAGTTGGTCTGGGGTGAAGCACAGGGGCAGTAACTCTCCAACGGTCATCTTGTGGTAGGTCAGGTCTGGGCGGGTCATGTATACTTCAATGTGGGTCCCAAACTGCAATACAGATATTATTGTATTAACAGGTTTTAGCACTGATGAATTGTCTAACACAGGAATTAAACTTCATTCCTTCCAATGGGCATGTTTCTTAAGTTAATTTTGTTCAAATGTAAAGAATATGGCAAACAACTGATTCACAAAAACAACTGAGCAGATTCTAGATACACAGTTCAATTATAAATTAAGCAGCTGCTTTTCTGAGAAAAAAAATATTCCAGCAAGCTTTTAGATTTTATTTTGGTGCTTAAAAAAATAGTTTTCAAACAAAGTTACTGGAGGTGTTTTTAAAAGAGGTAGTAGTAGTAGTAGTAGTCCCATTCACAATATCTGTAAATACTCACTTTATTTTTTCCACCAATATCTACATTTTTGTTTAAAGGAGCATTAAATCTTAAATTTTTATGATAAAGTTACAAAAATTCATAGTTTTTGAGCACTTTACAATGATAGTTTTGGAGTGCTAGCTTGTCTCTTTATAAGTATATGAAAGCGTAAGGATAACAATGTTGATAAGTTGGTTAATGAGCACCAATTCTCTGTCAACTAGGAAGATTATTATTATTATTATTATTTTATGTATTGATTTATTTATTTTTTGTTTTGTTTTGTTTCTTAAACATAAGTTAAATGGACACGGCAGCTAAATTTTTGGGTCGATGAATGTTTATATTTTTCAAAGGGAGGGGTAATGCAAAATTCTAGTCTCGGCAATTTTTGATGATAAAAAACTCACACAAAGGCATTTCCTGGGGCCAATTGTAATTTTTTTCCCACTCATGAAACTAATGCACAATGCAGTATTTTTACTTGAAAAAAAATAATAATGATAATAATAATAATTTCTTTAAAATGAGGATCGGACTTGCTTATTAACCAACTTGAATATTGCCTGGGGTGAGTGCCATACACATCCAGCAGACAGTGTTATCTTACCTCAGCTAAAACCTGTCTACAGGCTCCACACGGGACTATGAAGTTGTTCTTTAGGTCACTAAAATGATAAAGATCATAAAACCTATAGAAACAGTCTTGATTTTGATACAAAGAATTAATAATAATAATAGACAAAAGAAAGAGCCAATTAATGGTTCTATATTATGCTCTGTTTTTTTGTTTTTTTTTACAAATATATAATAATAACTCTATCTTTTCAATTTTTATAAATACCAATTTTTCAGTTTATCTTGAATAGCATTAAAAACATATTTTCAGCATTTGTGATGCCTTTACTATATAGAATGGAACTTAATTAAGCCTATACTAGGTAAACCTGCTTTTCAATTTCGTTGCTGACTTTCAATGGGAATTGATATTTTAATTAAGAAAATTCATGATTTAAAAAATACAGTATCTGTAAATTCACAATTTCTCCTATGAAAAGATTGAGTCATTATTCCAATTCACACTTATGTTTGTCATGTGTCTGCTTTTTTTTTCTGTTCTTCATTACCTGGATATGGCAATGGCAGTGTAGTCTCTGTGTCCCTCGGACACTGCCTTCACCACTGCTGTTCTCTCAGCACAGATTGTCAGACCGTATGACGCATTTTCAACATTGCATCCTGAAACATATTACTTTCACTTTCACTTTTATACAAAATTCCAGTTCATAGCAATGATCTGAGTCAAAACTTTTTAATAGTTACTCTGAGAACTCATAATATTTCCACAAACTTTGAAGTCAAACGCAAAGATTAACCCTCCCACCCACCCTTTCATCAGTGAGTCATAGGCTTACCAGTAAAGACAGTCCCGTCACTACACAGCAGTGCTGCACCTACTCTGAACTGGCTGTACGGAGAGTGGGTGCGATCCTTGGCAACATGACTCAGCTTTATCAACTTCTGTATCTCCTGGGTTTTTCCTGGAAGTAGGATGTGATGGCTTTAATTTCATCAATAGTGAAGGAATTGCTTGGAACAGTGTGGTACACAGCGTTAACATCAAGAATTTTAAAAAATAATTATTGTAACAGTACTTTTCTTACCAAAAAGAGTTTTTTACTTGTTTTATTTTTCATGTTCAAAAGTTGTGACAAAAACTGGCATCCTGAAACGCAAAAATCACTTTATTCCAGCAGCATATTATGCCTGCTCCCACCCCTTTTTGTTTTATTGATATTTAATTTTTTTTAATCTTTGAAATTTAGAAGTTCATTGTTGATAGCACAAGAAAAAGAGAATTCAAATTTTTTAAACATTAAAAAACTTTTCAGGGTCCAACAGAATTAATATTAACAAGGGATAAACTTATTAAGATAATATTACTATATTTAGATTGGAGAGATTAAGAGGTATTTAAATTTAGCTTTGAGGTCTTAATTTACATTCAAAATGAAAGTTGAAAAACTGACCCCCCCCCCCAAAAAAAAAAATATATATATATATATATATATATATATATATATATATATATTATGCCATGTAAAGTAGGTCAGAAAGGTGGGTAACAAGAGAACAGGTCATGTGTTTTCTGGCGTATTTGTGGTTAAAAGGACATCCACTTATCACTGGTTTATCTCTCAGTCAGGTTTAGATCAGGTAAATGGGTCAAACCACTGAAAAGAAGATCATGCTTATGAGGTAAATATTGACAACATATTTTGTTCTCATGTTCTCATATTGTGCTTTAAGGGTTTTTTTTAATACTACTTCATCTTAGGGTGATGTTTGCCAGACTGACAACAATTTTTTTTATGATTTAGAGGCAATTAGAAAACACTCCAGTACACACATACTTTTACGAAGGAAAACGGCAATTATATTGATAGAACTATGCAATTAGGGCTCAAAATTTACTTTTTTTGCATCTTTGTCTCCTAAATAAATAACTGTTTATCCCTAAAATCTTCTCAAAACTTCCTGAGGTATTTTTCCAAGATATATATACACCCTATTTCACTGGAGAGATGTATCCTTGAACATTAAGTGAAAAAAATATCTCTCTCTGTCCTTGTGATCAAGCACATATACAGGCCATACATTTTACATCAGAGACATGCAGTTAGGAGTGAGACCTACAGCACTCTGCTTTCAAATGAGATATAAATATACAAGTCATACAAGTTTAAACTGGGGATCCTGGCACTTTAAGCGCCAAAACAGTATTAAAAATACATTGAAGTTTCACTCAATTCATGGCCCTGGGATTCAAAGGCTTGATTAGCACCTGAAGAATTATATGGACACATAGAATTTAATTTAAGCCAATAAGACGGATATGCACGTCATTACATTTTTATTTTGAGGGTACTTCTTAATTATACTGATCGACTTAACGTATGTAAAGAGACTAAATGTCAGGACTCGCCTATCTACTCAACATACATTTGGTTTGGGAGACCTTCCCTATTTCACTGGAGAGATATATCCTTGAACATCAAGTGAAAAAAATATCTCTCTCTGTCCTTGTGATCAAGTACATATACAGGCCATACATTTTTTATATTCTTCTACACTAAAAAAATGGCAAAATACCAAAATTGATATTTCATTTCTACGAACAGACATGTGTCAATGAACCACAATACAAAACAAGGGTGGCATT
>NW_019775522.1:0-46597 GCF_001039355.2 Lingula anatina
TTTTATCCTAATCCAATGTTATGCAGAATAAGAATTTGATGTTGGCTATGCAGTTACAGTAAGCATCATACATTAGTTAATCAGAATTGACAGTATCCTATTTCCTGCGTTTTTATTTTCTGGTTTTTGTCTGTACATTTGACAGCTTTGCTGCCTTGTTTTAAGATAAAGGATAATCCAAGTTATGCAGTCTACTGTATTTTCAAAAATATCCATGGAGAAGAGCTAAAACTTGTCAATTCCTTTCTCTACACTCTAACCTGCAAGCTGATATTCGATGCTATAACTATTAGTCATATAACTGTTAATATCTCTGCATGAGAAACAACTGAAGGCAAGAAAAGGTACCAACTGAAAGTTTGTGTAAATGTCTCTTTCATCAAGACTTATCAATCCTCTTGAAAATTGATAGCTCTTTTCACAGTACTATTTTTAACTGCTTTAGTCCTTTTGCCACTGTCCTGTATTGCTGAGTGCTGCTCTCTAGTGGCAGGTACCCTCAGTTGGACGTGATCACCTTTCCCATGATGCAACACTCTTGACAGTGCCCTTATTACATCTGGCGTGCATCGCGAAGGCTCAATTTTCAGAAATAGTGGAAGAGAGATGCGATAACTGCACAGCATAATGGTGACGATCAATAGAAACAGGATGAGAACCAGCATCACTACGGGCTGCCATTGGACTGGAATCTCAGTGAGCAGAAGACGAAAGCATCGCCCCAGACCACTGCAGAGGATCTCCAGGGGTTTTGTTATACACTTGGTGAAAGCAGATGACAGGACCTGTAATGAACAGTATAGTAACAATGTGTTCATTTTGACAAAAGAGAGATATTCAAATGGGAGGGGGGGGAGGGGGTTAAATGTCTCTGATTCATAAAGAGGGCTAAAATAAACAAGTAAGGGCCTAAATATTAAAGGAGGATATATAAGTTGGTAACTCCTAGCAATCTGCTGCCTGCACTCATGAACAGCATCTTTCTTTGAAAAGTGCAAAAGTTGTCTCCGTTTATATCAAAATTGCCTATTAAAAAAGAAGGGCTTAGTCAGGATTTTGAAATAGGAGTCAACAACCATATCCATACTAAGATAGGTCATTTAGATTCCATCTGCATTAAAAAGTGAAATGTGGAGTCTACAAGACAGCTGCCTGGCTAATGCCTTTTTGTGAGGGCATAAATAAACTAGGAGGGCGTAAATACTCACCACAGCAGGTGTCACCTCCCAGAGAGGGTCCACCATGACAGCATAATGGTATTTAGCACATGGACTGTGATCCCAGGAGAAAGCCCAGTGGAACCATGCCTTCAGGGAGGGGAGAAGACCTAGAGACTCCGGGAGACATTCCTTGGGAGTGCCCTGGAATGAAAAAAAAAAAATGATAATAATAAAAAGAAATCTCTGTAGTAGGGTATCAATTTTATAAGAGGAATGGAAAATGAATAAGGGAAATATATATATATATAGGATTATGCCAAAATAATACAAGTAACAAAGTTGCAATACGCTAACTGATTTCTGGGAGAATAGGCCTTTTGCAGCTAGAGAAAGCCTTTCAGTAAACAAAAGAAGTCAACATTCAGTCATCTAGCTGCAAAAGGCCTATACGTATATTGAGCTCATATATACTTACTGCATACAAGACGGCAGCTTTATTTGCCACCTCCTGCTGGTACATTCTGATGAACTCCCAAGGAATACTAATCACCGTAGCAACCAGCAATATGTACAACACACACTGTCTCCAACTCAAGTTTACTGTGGTCTCTCCAGTCAGGATCTCTCTTAGTACAAGAGGTGTAGATTCCTCACTGGGTATTAAATCGCCATTTAATTTCTTATTTCGTGTTCTGGTGTCTGTTCTCTTTGCATTCACCTCCCTGTCTCTGCTCTCTCCACTGGCTTCCAGAATATTTCCAGTTATTAAAAATCTCCTGTCACAGAATTTCCATAGCAAAATCACAAATAGTAAAATGCCTATGAGAAACATGAAAGTTTGGAAAAGATAAAAATAGCTGAGGATGGTAGAGTTGGTAGTAATTAGCAACCAGGTGCCTTCTGTAAATTGTCTTGTTTTGTTCATAGTCAACATCCATGTTTCTTCTGTGACATGTTTTGTTCTGTTCATAGATGATATAAAATGTGTTGTTAAATAATCTGTTGCATTTGTCATTGATTCAAACATTGATAAAGAAGAGGCTGCCAAAATATATTTGACAGTTGTCGTTGTTTGTGTCAGAGAGGACGTGAGCTGATTCCATGGAGTCCAGGATGATTCAGATGGTTCAACCTTTGGCTGGAATACCACACTGTATAAGCTTTGGAATGTTTGGAACCAAACGCCGTATACTTGAACTTCTTCGGGAATTTGCTGTGGACCTAATCCTGAAAAGTTTGTGCAAAATTACACCAAATTAAGATACGATGACTTGTCGGGTTTCATTCAATTCTTTTTTGTAAGTAAAATTAGTAAAGTCATTAACAGAATAACTCTAAAGTAAAACCGAAGTGAACATTCCAGCCCTCTTGAAACTAGCGAAACAAAAAGTTAAATTTCTTTGATCAAAATCAGTTAGAATCGCTATCTACTCTCACCTAATTTTTTTATCAATAAAGCACATAAAACACACAGAAGTGCAGAGATAAAACAAATATTTCTTGCTATAATTGGAAAATTGTATGATGATTTAAGACTTCTCTTGTTCAAACTGCGCGCCGCCATTTTACTATTACTATAGCAAGCCAGAAATATCAAAGACGAAAATACGTTATAACTTTTCTTGCCTTAGACGATAAAACATCTTTAACTTTCTCATGTAGGAATTATTTTGATTGATTATAATTCTTGTTAGAGTAATTAAGTAACTTTATACCAATAAGTTGTAGATTTATTGACTATCTATTCTTTGCAAAACATTATCAGTGCACGCGCGTAAATATAAGGAAGTAACTCGTGAATTTCACGGGGAACTTTTGATGGGCAACAGCTATATCAAGATAGTCTTCCAAGAAAACATAACAATTGACAATACAAAGGTGAATTCGCTTTGTCGACATGAATGTGCAAAAGACTGAGATTACAATTGAAAAAGGTATTGTGGATTCTTTTTGACCGCAGTATCACAAGATCCAAGTCAGCTGATTTGAAACTACCCGAGTCGATATATCGACTTAAAAAAAAAACTTTACTGTTGCAAGACTTTGCACGGTACTTTAAAATGTAAGTGTGAATCTCCCTGCTTGGAAAGGAGAACTTCGAAGCCAAAAGTTCTAAAGTTGCCCTTGGAAAATATTCACAAATCCTGGACAATCTCTGTACATGTACAGTACAAAGGTAAGTACTAGCGGTTGTATCTTTTTTGTAAGAACTTGATTTACGTAAAAACGAAAGTATATTTAAGACAAAATAGTGAATGAAAAGTAACATTTATCTGAAATCAGCCATTCATATTTCTTTTCATAAATTTCTGGGAAGAAGTATAAGCATGTTTAAGAAAAAATAAGAGAGTGTAGTGCCAAATGCAGGGTAGAACCGGCCGGATAGCTCAGGTGGTAGAGCACTCGCCCTGTTGGGGGCATCTCGATAGTCCGAATGTTCATTGGTCCAAGGTTCATTGGTCCGAAGGTTCATTGGTCCGAAAAACGGTAACATTTTCATCGGCTTTTTAATCAAGGGTTCATTGGTCCGAAGGTTCTGTAGTGAACATTCGGACCAATGAACCTTCGGACTATTGAACCTTCGGACTATTGCTACAGCCCCGCCCTGTTAGCGAGAGGTCCTGGGTTCGATCCCTGGTCTGGCAGGTGGTTTTTCTACACTTTCCCAAAAAGACGCTACAATGGTGGCAGTGGTTGTGCAAGATAGGGCTCCCGCCTTTCTGCATTTGGGGGGAGGAGTGTAGTGCCAGATGCAGGGTAGGACCGGCCAGATAGCTCAGGTGGTAGAGCACTCGCCCTGTGAGCGAGAGGTTTTGGTTTCGATCCCTGGTCTGGCAGGTGGTTTTTCTCCCACCTAAAGAGGCGCTGCAAGATAATCGACTAGAAAAAATGCAGGAACCTACATGTACATGTACAGTACCAGTACTGTAGGTGAAATTTAGATTCACAAAGACATTCTTTTCAACTAAAACTTAAAGGGTGTTTCTTTCACCTGGCCATTGAAGCCTCCACCTTGCATCAGTTTTTGGTCGTATACATGCTATAGGTAGTTACTGCAGGTAAAGCCTTACTGGTATTCCACCCTGCATTTCAATCTCTCAAGGCTGTAAATATCCACTTCCAGACACAACTGTGTCCTATGTCATGCCTTGTAGTGTACATGTAGTACCTGGTATAATTCCCATTTTAAGTCCTTTTGTATTGGTTCATGCACCAGTTTGATAACATTTTAGTCTTTTTTATTCCATCTATAAAACAACAACTACCACATACAAACATCATTAGTTAGTCATCAAGAATTTGTAATACAGGCCAGTGGAATGAGGCCTAACCTGTGTAGTATATAAGGTTGAAAACTGAGGCAACTGCCCCTCCCCCCTTCAATCCTGTTATCATTGTCCTCACAGAAACTCTACTGGTGTTATGGCTTCTTGACATCACTATATATAAGACCCCATTCCCAGATCCAACTAGATCGACCTAACTCCCTGGGGGTTCACACTAAATATCTGTCAGCTGAGCGGGCACAAAAGTTAATTACCCCCTTACAGCTTGTAGTAGGCAGGACGGACATTTAAGCCGGATTATCTGACAGCAATCTAGTGAGACTCCTCACGGGGATAGATCAATCTAAAATCTATGGGAATGCACCCTTAAAGTTGGGTTTATTGCCTGATATCCTCTATTAACATGGTCATGCAGACAACATTTACTTTCAGAGACTAGTCTGGCATCATGGCTTCTAGACTCCACAATAGTCTGATAGACCTGCTGGTGATGGTGGGACTGGACCAAGAGACTGGACTTAAACCTAATGTGGTATGTAGACTTCAAATGAATCTTTGATTATATGTACTCTGAGGTGGTTTATGACCACGTAGACCTGTAGATTCAATTACTGACCCATTACTGACCCATGGGTCAATGGTGTGTAATGCCAGTATGAAACAAGATCTGTATTATTATTATTATTATTATTATTAATCATTTATTAATTATTTATGCAAGTAGGGAGGCTAAATTACTCTTTAACTCTTGCATAGTGGACTGCAAATGTTTACGGATATGCTGGTGAAATATTTTTACTTATCTAATTTAATTATAGTAAAATTGTAGATATTTTCTATAAAAGTGCCAGTCATGAGTCAGTCAGGTGACCATCACTCTTTGATGATGGGCTGAAATGTCATGGCTTATTGGTAGAAGAAATAGTCTCTTAAAAACATTTTTACCAAGGTACAGTAAGGTCTTTAAAGATGAGTGATGCAGAAAGTGATATGCAGAGGAATGTTGATGACTTAAACAAACAGTTCTTACCTGATAGTATTTTATTAATAAATTTCTTCGTAATTATTATAATTTTTATCATAATTTCAGACGGACAGCAGTGCCAACGACCCACTTTTCCTCAGCAACTACGAGCCTCAGGTGCTAGCCTCCATATCAGCGCAATGTGCCATGTTCCCTCAGTCGTTCCCGAACCAGGATGAGGCTTATCCTCCCACTGATGCTGTAGACAACAGGACAGTGCTGACCCCTATCAGTGAACAGGAGGATGCACATTTCAGAGCGTATGTAATGTTCAGCTTGTTTTTCATCTAGCTAAAATCTGCTGTGACAGCACACATGGTGTATTTTCCATTGTTAAATAGAGAAATTTTAAATTTAAAAAACTCTACAATACATACATTTGTTACCTAAGTGTTGGTGTTAAATTTGAAGTCCTCACTTGTTTTTCAGAAATTTTGTTACAAATTGAAATGCCTCACAGTGTGTTTCAAAAAAATTTATAACAAATTAGTGGGCTAAAATAAATTCTAATGTCAGCAAAATTTGAAAATTATTTTCTTTAGCATTAGAGTAATTTGCACACAATAATTTATCCACGTCATTCAGGCATCTGTTAAGTTGAGTCCAGATTTAAGCAGAATTTTTTCTTAATGTTCCAGTAAGCACGCAAGGCGTAGAGGTGCCATGCAACTCTGGTACTCCATGTTTTCATTGAAATTTATCCATTTAAAATCCATTCAACCCATAGATACTTCATATTGATTTCCTCGTCATACTTTGAAAAAATTTTAAATGCAAAACCATCCTGTCCTTTGGCTTCATAAACCACCTTAATTTGAATTTTTTTCACTTCTCACTATAAAAAGGTCATGAATCCAAACCAACTTGTCCTTCAGCTTCAAAAATGACATTTATTTAATTTGAAGAAAAACCAGTACCAGCTTTCAACTATAACTCCATTATATTTCTCTTAAAATGTAGATGTGATCGAAGGAAAAGGTAAAATTTGTCTCTTTTGTTCACTTCTATCTTCACCAGTAACAGTTAGTGAGTTATGTTGAAATAATTGTTGACCACAACACCATACCCATCTTGAACCAAAAACCATTTAATTAATTAATTAATTGATTAATTTTTTGTATGTGTTTTAGTCAGTGTTTTTCCTCCTTATTCTACATTCCTGTGTACCCATATAATATCGTGTATACTATACTAGTTTGTTTCCTAGAGATATGTACTAACAGAAATCCATTCACCCTTCAACAATTAACAACAATATGAATAAGAGAAATTTTTAAAATATGGTAATTTGACAATGAAAAAGGTTCATCAGTTTGGTATTGTTTAATGGTAGCTAATGCCCTTTAAAATTTGCCACAATCTACTATTTTATGAAACTCCTAGATATGTTTCAATGTCAATGTGACACCTCTGCATTCGTCAATGACTACATTAGTTTTATTTAGACTGGGTTAACATACCTAGATCTGTTAGGATTGATCCATAACTGAGGGGTTTCTTGCTAAATTGGTTTCAGCATAAGGGCTTAGATATCTTGCATGCCTACTGAAGCTGTTAACTCATAATTCCTTACCCCTTAGCAGCTAGCATGACAGACATCTAAGCGGTTAATCACAATTTAGCAAGAATCCTTTTGGAGATAGACAAATCCACAACTGACATAGAAATGAATTTTGTGAAAAAAGATGATTTACTGGTAACAACAATTACTTGACATTTGAATAATGTAGTTATAATACTACTGACCTACTTTCTCATATGACTCTGCAGAGAGGATTGGGGGTATGTTATACCTGCATGAAGTTAACTCATCATTATTTTTTTTCTTTCTTTTCTGCACTGATGTAAGAGTTAACAGATTTTTCTACAAGAAATCCATTAGTCTGATATTAAATCCGTGATATTTTGTTGTTTGCATACAGTTATATCACAGTCAGTGCAAACATTCTTTTTTTTTATATTTTTTGTGTAATTTTCAATCGACATTGTCAGTCTTCTCCAGAATAGGACTGCCTGACAACAGTGTCTGTGATGTGAACAAACAACAAAATATGGGTTTATAAACTTGTTTGGTTCTACATTGTTCTGAAATAAATTCTTCAGTTTGCAGTGTGATTATTCAAGGAATTCTCTAATTTACAGTATTTTGCTGATTTGATTACGTTCTTGCATGTGGGTTTTCATAGATTTCCCTGATTTTAGGAGAATTTTTTGACTCTGTCACATCTCAGATTAAGTGTGGATTTCACTGACAGAAAATATTCACCCCTTTGTGTGGTTGTGTTTTGTTAATTTTCACTGCATGGCCCTGGATGTTTAAATATAAAATTTAGTTAATGAAATTGAAGAATGATGAGTTTGATCAGAATTTCAGTGTTTTTGTCCAAAGAATTGTCAACTTTATGCTTTTAATTGTAGCAAGAATACACTGCACAGAGTTTATCTGGTCAGGTTTTTTGAATTTTTTATTATGTTAAACTTTGAAAAAGCATGCTATTATCCCTGTTCACACTAGTATCAAATTTTATTCCAAATGCTAAAAACAAATTATTTAGCTAATCCAAATACAAATTTTTGTTAATTTCCAGAATTTTATGTTTTTGTAAAGAAAAAGGTATTGTTAATGAACCCATGCATTATGGATAAGTGTTTTGCTTGGTTCATCTTTTATGTTGACAATTTTTTTTAATCAAATATTTTTAATGTCAGCAAATGTGAAACTATTAATATTTTAACTTGTTCATCATTTGGGACACACACAAAATGTGACATTTTATTTATATGTGTCATTTGGCACATAAAGTACACACTTGTTGACACTTATGAGATGTGACGCACAGAAATGACACACATGACACATGAATGGTTTAAGTACAGTATGGACATTATAGTTTCATTCATGAATACAAGATGTCTTAATTTGATTATACAGTTAAGTTGGCCATTTTGTGAGACTTAACCAAGCAATTAAATGACATAAAACAACAAGACAACATCAGTTTTTCTCTGATATTTAAGTGCAAATCACATCATCCCGTGCAGTTGTAAACATTCTCGTTATTTGTTTATTACAGGATAGCCAAAAGCCTTCCACGCCGTGTGACCCTGGGCACCATTGCAGGTGGTCGTAAGATGCTGCGCATGCTCAGTACATCTGGTGGAGAGCTGCCAATATCTGCGGAGGTTATACAGTCTCTGACAGCATTCTGTTTTCCAGGTTAGTGTGTATTGGTTGTGACATTGTGTTAGGTGTGAAACTTTGCTATTTGGTAATTGTGATCACTGGAAAAAGGATTTTATGTAGGTCAAGCTTCTTTTAAAAAGGTGACATTTTTTTTTTTATGAAAAAGTAGGCCAGTTAAGAAACCTCAAATTTGATTTAGATCAGACTTTTTCTGGACAAAAAGTGATTCATTGAACAGACCCCCATGCCTATAGCTTCACAGTGCAGAAAATTGTACCTCTTTGTCAACCTCTTTGTCAAAGAAAAGTGTAAGGTTTTATTTTAATATACCGTGTCATCACCTTATTGCACAAATGTATTTCAGATGGCATGAAGGTCTACCGCCACAGCATGCCTACCCACATCCATTTCCTGGTGCTGACGGACATCACTGGAGAGCGCTCCTATGCTGCATGTGCGACGTACACCAGATCTTTCATGTGCAAGAGTTGTAGAGTGGTAAGTGGGTCAAATGTGAACGGTTGTTGTCCTTTAGGAGGGGGGGGGTGTTATAGAATATTATGTAATGTTTAACATACTGTTTATTGTTACAGCTTAGTTGTTTGTGCTTGAATTATGTTAGTTGACAAGATATTAGCAAGATTGTGTTAGGTGTGACAAGTAGTTGAGTGTGTTAGTTGCGACATTAAGTCTGTTAGGTGTAAAAGGTTGTTGAGTTGTCTGTTAGGTATAATAATTGTACCACCAGCGTTAGCGCTGGCGGTACACATGGTTTCGGTCTCGTCCGGATCGTTCCGCCGGCTCCGCCGGCTCCGCCGGCTCCGCCGGACGGCTACCGTTACCGCTTCTCCTCCTAGACGGTAAGGCCCCCCATACCCATCTCATGGATTTAGGTCACCTATAATCTCAACTCGTTCCACGTAAAATTTGGGCTTTGTCGGNGTTATGAATAGAAACAAACTTGTGTGTATGAATCAAGATATTGAGCACTAAGGCAGATTATTAGTTTTTAAGTCTTGATGATATTGATGTAAAGTACAATGCATTTTACAGGAGGAAGGAGACGATCACTATTATGATGCCATTCCTGAAGACTTCATTGAAGATGGCTCTGCACACAAGATGGGCCAGAGAGTCTACATTCCATGTTGTCTGACTTTAATATCCAAATATCCCTACTTCACTGTAATGAAGGAGTGCTTGTCATGGTAAAGTTTTCATAAATAAAATTATTAATATTTTGAAGTTTTAATTGGTTGGAGCATAAAAAGAATATTTTTTATTTTGATAATGTAAAAAGTAAGATGATGAATGTTGTTTTTTCAGTCTTGTACCCAAGCTGCAGTCAAACCCAAGAGAAGTGAAGACAACTCTGGAAAAGTTTGCCTTACAGTTGTCTGCTACACCTGTGCCACCTGCTGGCAATGTGGCCATTGTAAGTACTGCCCTCTAGTGGTAGAACTACCCATTGGCACTATGATTGACAAGCCCCACTTGAAAGTGTTTGTGGGGGGGGGGGGGTTCAAAAGAACCACCCTAGGTTTTTGGCTGGAAAAAGTTTAACTTCACTCTGAAACATGCCAGCTTGAAGTCTAATCTGTTGACTGAGAATATCTTCATCCAACTTCAGTTAACTAACAGAGAATTTTCTATTCAGAACTTGGATTTTGGTATAGAACAAGTTTTGCATTGTTTTTGTTTCAAACATTTTTTGACAAGACATTTGTTTACTCGTTCATTAACTCAATTAGGCATTGACTCACTCACTCACTCACTCACTCACTCACTCATTCAGTAGTTGACACTTTCATTATCTTGAAACATTGCAGAAAGCGTAATGTCATATGGCCTAGCATCATCATCTTTTATCGTTGTTCCAGTACGTTTTCACCAGACTGAGTATCCAGTGCATTAGTTACATTAGCTGGGGTGGCGTGAACACTCACCAATTCAGCCAAATGCTAAAACTGAATTAACTTGGCTAAACAAAATAGGGTTGGAGAAATAAGTTATGAATATGTCGCAATTTGAAGAAAAAAGTGATGAATAAGTAGCAATTTGGCTTATTGAAAAAAATTGTTAGCGCTACCCAAGGGTAGATATGAGTACTATGTATTCATTTATATTGAATTTTTGATTCAGAGGTTTTACCTGGACACGTACCCTGTGACCCTCTACCCCTCAGATGACCCAAACAAGGAGGTCGTCAACATGCAACTCAACCACGTCTTCCTCAAGTTTGACCCAGACGCCATTTTGACTGTGATACGAAGTATTTTGACGCAGCAGAGGATTGTGTTTATGTCCAGCTGTTATGCCATGCTGACCACTGTGATGGAGGTATATGGTCATTTTTTTGTTTTTAAGAAATGGCTCGTTTTTCACTAGATCTTAAATTTTTTTTAGAGAGTAGGACTTATTTATGGTAAATTTGCCTTTTTTAATCTTTTAATGATTTGGCAAAAATTTTCAGTGATTGATTTTGAACATAGTTTATGGCTATCACATCAGTTATCCTCTTTATAAAAAAAGGCATATTAAAAATGATTGGTTTTAATAATTTTGTTCATATTAATGTTTAAAGAAAGATAGTTATTATCATTAAGAAAATGATCTCTGCATATCAGAAGGGCTGTCTTTTCTCCTTTTCTCTAAGCAAACCCTAAATTTCCTTCATTCCTTACATTTTGTTCAAAATAATAATTATCTTTCAGAGTTTTCTTGTTTTCGTCCGCCCCTTTGTGTGGAACTATACCTATGTGCCCCTGATTCCTGAGAAGCTGCTGACACTGCTGGAGGCTCTAGGTTGTTTTATTATGGGATGCCATGCCAGACACAAAGGACTTGTTGAACAGGTAGGGTCCCCTTTTCTCAACTTTTTTAGCAGTCAGTCAAGGTGATAGATGATACAACCTGCCACCTTTGCCCATTAAGTCAGGTCTGCCCATCCTCCCCCCTCCCTGATTGTTTTATTATGGGTTGCCACACCATGCAGAAGGGGCTCATGGAACAGTATCCATTACTTCTACCTTTTTTACAACCAGACTTTGTCAAGGTTTGGGAATGTGACAGTTGTGATAACCCATCATCCTTTGGTGTGCTCATTCAGGCAGGTGCTCCGCCTATTTCTGACTCCCCCCCCCCCTCCCAAGAGTGGTAGATAGAAGTTGGATATAGCTCAGTCCCATCATTCCAGTTTTTTTTTTCTTTTTTGACTCAAGTAGATAGCCGTAAGCATACAAAATATTGCCTGGTGAAGTACTGTGGGGTATCACTCTACTTCTCAAAATATTTTGATAAAGACATGATTTCTGTTGTGTCTTTTTTTAGATTGAAGGCATAGTGGCGGTCAATATAGACGATGGGTCGGTGGATGTGTGCAGTACCCTGAATATCCCACAGCTGCCGTTTGCAGCAGAACAGGATTTTAAGCAGGCAGTGACACAAATGAAACCAAGACTCAACATGGAGATGGCCCAAGTGGAGAGGTCAGTATTTGTTGATTGTGTTAGTTGTGCACTGATTTGATTGTTGTTCTGAATATTGTTTTAACCAGAATGCTTCACAACTAAGAGCATCTGCTTATTCCAAATATCTAAGCTTTGTGAAGTTTAGTTTTAAAAAAAAAGAAAATTACCTTAGATTGAAACAGATTTCTTGGAGTCTAAGTGGCTTATGGTCAAAGGGTACTTATTCTGTAAAAATGAAAGAGATTGAAAAATGTTTGCAAAATATCAGAATGAAAATAACTAACTTGATGAATAAATAATACTGATATGGTGTCAATGAAAAGCATGTTTAATTTATTTGTTTTAATCCTAGGGCTTTTCAGTTTATCCTGAGCTCTCTGAGTGATTTTCTAATTGTAATTTTGAAAGCATGTTATCAGTAGTTTTTCCTGACTTCAGACCCTGTCCTGTCAACTTGGAGCAGCTGACACACAACAGAGACATGTTCCAGCTCCAGATCAACAAGGACATCCAGGCAGTGTGTCTAGAACTCATGGTGAACCTCTTCAGGTGAGTAATGTGATAGGTGAGATGAATGTGTTAGGTGTGACATTTTGTAACAATTTGATTGTGTTAGGTGTGACATTTTGTAACAATTTGATTGTGTTAGGTGTGGCATTGTGCTATTGTTTATTACCTTAGGAATGATGCCATGCATTTATTTTATTGTGTTAGGCGTGGCATTTACTGATTATGGAATGAATGGCATAGTGATAGACATGGCATTGTGCTAGGTGTGATATTGTTTTTTTATTGTGTTAGGTTTGGCATTGTGTTAGTTGTGACATTGTTTGATTGTGTTAGGTGTGACTTTACATCATCATTTGCATCTACTAGTAGTCATTCTGGAAATCATGGTTAAATATTTCTAGTGAAAGGACTTAGGTGTGCTACGAATTTGTAGTTCGCTTGCCTATTTTTCTGTTCCTTTTTTCTCCCCCCTTAAATAAGTATGAAGAGTTTTACATGGGTGAAAAGTATTTGCCTGTTTTTCTTGTAAGTGCTGCTTTCTATTGAGGCTTAACGGACAGTATGTGTATTTAAACACCATCACTGATTTAATAAGCAATTAATTTTATCAAATTTATTTTATTTATTATTTTTTTTAATTTCAATTTTGCATAATTTTAGAGAAGTGAAGAAATATATCAGAGAAGCCAGCAGCTTCTTCAACAAAGATCAGTTCTTGGAAAATCAAAGAGAAGAAGAACTACCTTTTTATAGAGAGGTAAGGTCATTAGGTGCAGTTTAAAAAATGTTATCAAAGAATGGTGATTAGGTTTTTCCTTGACCTTTTCACTTTGAGCAGTATGCTTATATGAACCAGACCTTTTGAGAAATTGGCATACAAATACGGCCTTGTTCAGCAAAGCTTTTTTTTTTTTTTCATGAAGTACCATATTACTATCCAAAATTATAAGGTAATTTTAAATGTTATGTAAAAATAACCTTGGATTTAGATCTTTCTCTGAAGCCTCTTCAATTGTCTACTCAGCAGTTGAGCATTTTGTCCATAATTCAGGTTGTCTCCACGGAACTTTTCAAGGCCTTTGTCAGATCACGGTTTCAAGGGGCAGACTTTTTCGATGAATTTGAGGACAAGATGAAACTAGCGACTCGCCAACATGCTGGACCAAAGTTCCAGAACCCAGATGATCAGTAAGTTTTGATTTTGATAGTTGAGAGGGTGAAACATATTGCTGCTTTAGTTTGGATAGGGTACAGCAGTTTTGGTACCACGAATGAATTGTGTAACATGATATTGTTTACACATAGTTTATACATTTCAGTAATTTAAAATTTAAAGCATTGTTTAACACATTGTATTATTGAAAAAGCTATGTAAATTTTATTGTTTTCTTTTAAATTCTTTACATTGTTACAAAATTTGTATTAATATATTTTAAAAAGTGTCTATATTTTGTTCTTGTCAATTATTATCAGAGTGAGGCCAGGCCAGTTAAAGAAAAGGACCCCCAGTTACAGCAACCTGTTTAGTAGCCCACGGCCCGCGTGGTCTGGACACACAGGTGCTCTCACCTCCAAGACAGACTACATTGTCTTCCAGCTTCCTAGGTTCAGGTTCGAGTCTGTGGCAGGGTATCACAAAGTGCTCATGGAGGAGCTGACACGGAGGGAGAAAGTTAGTATTTAGTCAGATGTTTGTGAGTTGTTTTCTATAGGAACAAATTTTGATTGCATTTTGTATTACCTTTGCACCTAAAGGCCAAAGGGAATGCAGATTTTCCTTATATATTGAAAATTGCCAGATACTAAATTTAATGTATTTTTTCAGATCTATTACTGGACTTGAAATTAAGTGTAATTGATGACATTCAGATGAGAAACTTCATTTATGTAATATATGATTCAATGACAATTACTGTTAATATTACTCATAATAGCAATTTAATTATTATGAAATGATAACAACTGCTAGAGAAGTTTTGTAATAAGTTATAGTTTTATATTTTCAGTGCTGTAAGCAAGCCAACATGTTCCCAAGGAAGGCAGTCTACCTGTACTTGAGAGGGGCACTACAGATTGCCTGCGATGAACCAATTCGAGGACTGAGAGATTTTGATGCCATTTGCAAATACAACAAAGCACTCTTCCCCAGCAAGTAGGTGCAAATATTTTTGAAGATGTACGGGGTTGCTTAGTCTATCACCCTGAGTTTCAAATATGATGCTCTCTTCTGAGAAGTGTATTAACCCAGCTATATATTTAAGCTTGTCAATTTTTTATGATGAGCCCTCCCAGTCCATAATAATGGCATTAATAACAACTAACGACAGTAACAATAATGATGGTGATAACAGTAATAATAAAGATAAAAATAATAGCACTACTGTTATTAATTATTATTTTGTTAGCATTTTTCTAATTTTTTTGTCTCATTTTTCTTATTATTATTATTACACTGTGCATTGTTTCCAGGCAAGTAGGGAGTGTGATAGCCAGATTAACTCCCACCCAGAAAGAGATCCTGAGCCTCCAGGAGTGGTACAAGAGATCAGAACAGCTGCAGAGGATTGAGGAGAGCAAGGGGAAACGCGGGGACGACATTGTGATTATCATGGAGTTTGAGAAAATTCCAGAAGACCCTATTTGTATGTATATTGTTTCTCTTAATATTATTAATATAGAATTGTCATGGTTTGTAGTGGTTGATGTAACTGAGTCCATGAGGATAATTAGAGGGTGTCATTTTAATGCATTGCTGTTGCCAATAGGTGAGCCATCAGTGGCCAGCTAGAGTTCTTGTGATATTGTCAGCATGATGAACTCACAGACATTGTCCAGAACTATGTTCTAATTAGTGTATGTATGAAATTGAGATTAAAGTCTCATATATACTGTATCCATATTGTATTTTTATTATTTTTTAAAATTTTCTTACAGTTGTTAACTTAGCATACAGTATTATTATATTTCTTTATTTGAAGATATCCAAGACTTCTCCAGCCTGGTGGAATACATGGACATAGCATCTGACCATGACACCATTCAGCGGCTGTTTAATGCACTGACTGTCACTTGTCAGGACAACCAGAGTAGGTATAGTTTGCTGGGTGTGGGTGGCTGGTTGTGCTAGGTGAGAATGTTCATTGTGTTAGGTGAGAATGGTCATTGTGTTAGATGTGACAACTCATTGTATTGGGTGTGATGGCTAAATGTGCAACCTTGTTATGTATAATTTTTGTTGGGTATTACAGCTTTTGTTAATAACATCTCATTGTAATGGTGATATTACTTGTTCACTTAGTTTTGATTGAGTTTGATGAGGATGAAATCGAGTGTGTGAAGCTTATTATATATTTAAAGAAAGATTACATTTCATATTCTAGTTGAGTGAAAACATTTTCCCATTGTTCTCAGTGTTTCAAGGTAATATTTTTTTCAATGGATCCAATATGATAATTATTATAACTGTAAAATAATTTTGTTTCATCTTCTGAATCAGTGTATACACCCCTGGACCCTGGCACATTTACTGTTTTTTATGAATGCTTGAAAGAAAACGAGAGCACTTGCCATGAACCCAAAATTCCCGAGGGATGCCTTGGCGAGAATGAGTGCATTCTGAAAGTATCTCAAATGATTGACACCAGGGGGAGGTTTAAGGACGTAGACTCTGGCAACATGGAGGTCTATGGACCTGGGAGATTGATATTAACACAGAGAAGGTAGGCTTGTGTGTGTGTGTGTGTGTGTGTAAGTGTGTGTGTGTGTAAGTGTGTGTGTGTGTGTGTGTGTGTGTGTGCATGCGTGTGTGTGAGTGCATGTAAGTGTGTTCATGTGTGTGTGGGTGCATGGATACATGCATGCATGTCTGTGTGCATGTGTGTATGGTTGTGTGTGTGTGTGTGTGTGGAAGACAAATGTTGACACAGAGAAGGAAGGGAGTGTTATATATTGTGCATGTGCATGTGTGTGTGTGTGTGTGTGTGTGTGTGTGTGTGTGTGTACCCAGTTTAGGAGTAAAAAGCAAATGTGAATTAGACTTTTAGATTTTAATGCATAGGGTACAGTTTTAAAGGGATGACAACTGTTTTAAGTTTGGACAACATGAATATATGTTTGAGACCCTTGCCTAAAGGCTAGATCAATGCACAAGCTACATTAGTTTTTTCATTGCCTCTATCACCAAAAAAGGGAAAATTATTATATGTCCATTGGTATACATGTGAGGACAAGATATAATATAAAAAAATTATTTAAATTTTTTTATGATTTTTTTTGCAGGATAGACATGTTCTTAGCCTCCTGATACTAAAAAGGATATTTTAAAATTTTGTGTAAATATTTACATTTTGTTTGCTTTGACCAAAATCTGCTTTTAAGTTATTTTAATTTGAAATGTTTTTTTTTTATCTTCTATTTTGTGTAAAGGTTGTGCTTCATATGTGAAGGGACCCACAGATTTTGTGACATAGTTCGACTGCGGGACATCATATGTTTGGAGAAATCTACAGAAGGGTACTCCATATATGGAAAAAGGGAAAATTCTCTGAAGATTTACTCCAAAGTGATGGGTTGGTAGACGATACTGGAACATTTCTCTTTGACAGTTGTTGAAGTGATGCAATGTTAGAGAACCTGAGACAATATCATTTGTGAAGTTGTCAAACTAGAAAAACACACAAAGAGTGCAAACTACTACAAAGGATCTCAGTTTTCATGTTTGATTAATAAATAGGATCCCCACCAAAATGTTATTGATTCTTAACTAACCCATTTCTGATGTACTGGACAGCCTTTCAAATTTCAAATTCCAGTTTTGAAAAAATATATTTAAATTTGAGGAAATTCCACTTTTTAAAATTATAGATACCACCCAGGTTGTCTTCACAGCCATATTGAAGGAGGAGCGGAACTACTGGTTCACTCTGATCACAGAGATGTGGTCAGGCAAGCTGATGTCCGAGGAGTACAAGGACCCGGGTCTGATACAGCAGGCAGCTAAGAATGTGATACTCATTGATGCTGTGATCAAAAGGTAGAATTTTACAGGGGAAGGACTGAAATGTCACACCTAATGCAATGCACAATATTACATCTAGCACAGTGTCCATTTTCACATCTAACACAATGCATATTATCGCACCTAACACAATACACATTTTTTCTTACTCATTTCACACTTCCCATCCAAGTTAATACACATTTTTATACCAATCACATAACTATGAATGTCATAACTATGAAAAAAAGACTTTTTCACACTTATCACAATAAGCTGTGTCCCAATTGTCAAATTTAACATCTAACCTGGATCGACTTACATGTTATATTAATGGTTTTAGCCCTGTTCATTCCATTAAAAGATGTCAGCCTTTTTAGCCTAATAAATGATCAAATGGCAAAATAAAATTTAAAGAGAACAGCTTGCTCTTTATTGTTTTGTTAAATTTTATCTCACAAATACTACAGGCTGCACATTTTAAGATAATCACTTAAAAATGAAATATCTTTTAATGATTTGTTTAAAACCTAACTCCTTTATGAATGATATATATAATGTGACAGTATTTTACAATCTTTTGAAATTCTCAGTGGGCAAGAAGAAACTGTGATGCATCACGAGCAATTGGAGGAGGCAGCCAACAAGTTGTGTTACTTCACTATGCTGAGAGAACAGCAGCAGACGGACTCTGCCCTGGATGCCAGCTGGAAGAAGACGTCTGGTCTGCTCCAACATCGTGTCAACCCTAACCAGCGCGAGCGCGATAGTCGGGCGGTGGAGGCGCTGTTGTACACTCCTGGCAGTATGTCATATTAATTGACGTTTTAGATTTTAATAAGAGTATATTGAGCACAAAATAGTATTACTGTTAAAGTAACAATTCATTTTGTTGAATTAGTAATGCTATAGACCATGTATTGTAATCAATTTTGCTTGGAATTTAATTTGTGGATGACAAAGACAAGAAGAGCTGCCTGTTCTTAATTTTGAATACTTACTCTCACCTCAAACAATGGTGTTTCAATTTCTCCAGGCCATGTAAGGGATGAGAAGGAGGACAGTACCCTAAAGATAGTTGTTCTTAATTACGATATACTGATTGTACAATCTCATCTAACGCAATGGTGTTTCTATTTCTCCAGGCCGCGTGGGAGATGAGGATGAAGACAGCACACCCAAGCTGTGGTGTGCTATGGGTAATGGGAAGGTGGAGGTGTACGATGCCAGTACCTGGGTTTTGGAGGCTTCCAACATTAAAGCTAAGGACAGAGTGGTAATAAGGGTGTTAAAAAATGAACTTAATATTTATTTCAAAGAGAAAATGAATATATTTACTCTTCATGAACAGTATTGGAGGCAACCAATATCACGGTTACAGACAGCATATTAAGAATGTTTCACCTGAAAAGAGTATGGTTTTAATTTATGAGTTTGAAAATAATTTGATTTTTATTGAGCAGTCACAGTTGAATGTGGGCTAGGTTTCAACCAATGATTGGCACATAATGTCCTTTCAACAATCCAGGAATGTCTCCTGTAACTGGATTAGAAACTAATATGGGTCTAGTTTGCAACAGTGATTAACAGATTGATACATTCTTTTCCAGGTGTGTCTGCTGGCAGTGGGGGAGAGTCAGGTGTGGGCGGGGTCATTTGACAGCGTCATCTACGTGATTGACAGGCACAGCAAGCGTGCCAACTCCCAGCTGGTGGCCCACAGAGACCAGGTGTGTGATCTCACCATTTCTGACGACGGCAGGTGAGAAATAGAAGGCTTTATTTTGTATATATAGTTGTAACTTTCAGCAACTCTGTATTGCAAGTTCCAAATGGCTTCCCCTCTCCCTTCCCTTGACTCCGCCCATACACAGCTCCTCCGTCCATAGTAAACATTGGTCTGTTTTGCTTTGATTATGTGTTCCTTTGAGAAAGGTGTTATTCAATGATGAGCACTTTGATAGGATAACAGGTTTCACTATCAATAATGTGGTAATTTATTGTAAACACACAAACTGTCATCCTGTCCTTGCCCTACTGTTGGATATTAGATAATTTCCCCCAAATAACTGCCAGTGGATGTTTTAAGCTAAATAAAGTACCTTACTTAATCACTAACGGATTTATGAAAAAGCAGTGAAGTATTTTTAAATTTCATTTTTCGAAGTTGAATGAGTATTATTCTAACCTTTCTCTTACATGTTGGAGTGAGGCAATTTAGTTTTCAATAATTTATTGTTTTTTATAGTATGCTAAGCCTAGGTTGGACCTTCAGTTCCTTCATTATGTGTATTTCACTTCCAGCACGGTGTATTCTGCCAGCCTAAATGGCCAAATAGTGGTTTGGGATACCTCAACACTCAAAGAGCTGAAACAACTGAGAGTGGATGGAGGAATTAAGGCCATAACATTTTTCCGCGATGAGTTGTGGTGTTTGAAAAGTAAGTGGTCTGAGTTTCATTTTATTGTATTCATTTTTCTTTGTGCAAGAACTCTCTCTCTCTCTTTTATGTGGGTTTTTGATCAAGGTTCTCTTACTCATATCTCTCTTTCTTTTGTGGTCCACTCAGTCCAGATCATATTTTATTTTTTTTCCCATTGAAATATGGTTCTGCTCAGTTAATATTGATTGTTGATTATTTTCTTTAACCCCAGCTGACAGCTCTCTCTCTCTGGGGAAGGATATTTTCTCTTTAGTGTCTGTATATTTGCAAGCTTTGCTGTCTTATTTTTCTCTAACTCCAGGTCCCAACGATCTCCAACTTCTCCCCCCCCCTTTGCATTGCCCAGTTCTTTATAGTCTTCTCCTTATTTATCTCTCTCTCTTGATTGTCTGCAGCAAAGCAGGTTCAGAGTCTCCATCTTGATCTTCAGCTCTTTGTTTGATCTCTCCAGAAGTTTCTTTTCCACCATTTTCCTTCTTCTAACACCAGTGATTGAACATTCTCTTTCTTACTCTGCCTCATTTGCCATTTAACCTAGCTTCAAAGACACCCCCATTTATTTATTTATTTATCTATTTATTTTTGTCATTGTTTCAGATTCAGGAGAGTCCATAGCTGTGATATCAGTGGATGATGGTAAAATGAAGAGAGAACTCACATACCATGACCAGCAACATAACAGACCGTACAGATTTTCCTGTTTTCTTATTGCCAAAGGAGATGAGAATAATGTAAGTGTTTAGACTCAGGCCCATAGCCAGGGAGGGTTCGGGGGTTCGAAAGAACCGCCCCTTTTGCTGGGAAAAGGTCCACTCTGGGTAAAATTTGATCTAAGTACGTGAAGGTTTTATGGGAAAAGGTCCATTTTTTCAGATAAAGAACCCCCCTTTTGAAATTGCTGGCTACGGGCCTGAGACTTGTGTCAAAAAATAAGTACTTCCCTTGTAAGACTTACTTTTAGCACATTGACAATAATTCTATTTGATCAATTCAAAGACAGCTTGCTACACTTAAAGTGCAAAATTGAAATATCCATATCATTATGCAAAGCTTAAAATATTGATTCCGTCTGTTTATAATCCATTTGACAAATGAAATGAATATTTCTTCCAATAATTATTACAATTCATGCAGTGGCAGTGTTATTACTATTGGTACATTACCTGTGATGCCTTAGTCATTGGCTTCTAGTAAAACTCATTGTTTCATAAAACAACTCATGCAATGTGGCAAGTACACACAACTGAATTTGAACTCTATTTGTTTCAGCAGACATCCCACAATGCCACAGTGTGGGTTGGCCATGATGACGTGCCAATGATAACGGTGTGGGACGTAGATAACTTCAAAGAACGCATCACATGTCTGGAGGTGGACAAATCCAGGGGTTTTACCAAGCTCACACAAGTTGGAGACAATGTAAGATCTCTAGTATAATTAAAACATTATGATTAGAGGTAAATCTAAGCTTACGATGTAATGCAGAAACAGTCAAACAAACAGCCATAGATGTCACCCTGCAACCATGGCTGCATTGCATTCAATTTGAGGCTGATACTGTATTTTTATGTACAGACACAGATNCTTGTTTCTTACTCAATTCACACTTCCCATCCAAGTTAATACACATTTTTATACCAATCACAATACAGAATGTCATAACTATCAAAAATAGACTTTTTCACACCTATCACAATAAGCTGTGTCCCAATTGTCAAATTTAACATCTAACCTGGATCGACTTACATGTTATATTAATGGTACTAGCCCTGTTCATTCCATTAAAAGATGTCAGCCTTTTTAGCCTAATAAATGATCAATTGGCAAAATGAAATTTAAAGAGAACAGCTTGCCCTTTATTGTTTTGTTAAATTTTATCTCACAAATACTGCAGGCTGCACATTTTATGATAATCACTCAAAAATGAAATATCTTTAAATGATTTGTTTAAAACCTAACCCCTTTATGAATGATATATGTAATGTGACAGTATTTTACAATCTTTTGAAATTCTCAGTGGGCAAGAAGAAACTGTGATGCATCACGAGCAATTGGAGGAGGCAGCCAACAAATTGTGTTACTTCACTATGCTGAGAGAACAGCAGCAGACAGACTCTGCCCTGGATGCCAGCTGGAAGAAGACGTCTGGTCTGCTCCAACATCGCGTCAACCCTAACCAGCGAGAGCGCGATAGCCGCGCTGTGGAGGCACTGTTGTATACTCCTGGCAGTAAGTCAAATAACTGACGTTTTAGATTTTAATTAGAGTATATTGAGCAGAAAATAGTATTACTGTAACTATTTATTTTGTTGAATTAGTAATACTACCATAATTTTGCTTGGAATTTAATTTGTGGGGGACAAGGACAAGAACAGCACCCTCAGGAAAGTTGTTCCTAATTTTGATTGCTAAATCTCATTTAACACAATGGTGTTTCTATTTCTGTAGGCCGTGTAGGGGATGAAGATGAGGACAGCACACCCAAGCTGTGGTGTGCTATGGGTAATGGGAAGGTGGAGGTGTATGATGCCAGTACCTGGGTTTTGGAGGCTTCCAACATTAAAGCTAAGGACAGAGTGGTAAGAATGTTTCACTTAATGATTTAGATTGTTAAATTATTTCAAGGAGTGTGTTTACCGAGTTAGCAATTCTATTTTTAATGAATTGTTTTGGAGTCATCCAACATTAATTAAATTTAAAGGTTACCCACACGGTTGTAAGTCTTAGTGTGTTTCACATAAAAATCAGTGTTTCTCTGATTTTTTTACTTTTTACTTTTAATTACTGTTTATTACAGTTTAGTCTAGCTCTGATTTATATAACATATATCTTAATCATTTTTATAAACTTTGTATTTTATGTTGTACAGTCTGTTGAACATTTAATGGATTTTAGACTCGAAACATATTATTATATTATTATATTAAAAGTGATATTTTAAATTTATTTTAATGAGTAAAAATGATATGACCTTTTATAGCAGTCACATCCAGGTGTTGGCTTGGTTTCAGCCAATGAATGACAACTAAGAGTGTCTACTTTAACTTTGGTTTGTAACAATGATTGACAGAGTGATCCAATATTTCCCAGGTGTGTCTGCTGGCAGTTGGGGAGAGTCAGGTGTGGGCGGGGTCATTTGACAGCGTCATCTACGTGATTGACAGGCACAGCAAGCGTGCCAACTCCCAGCTGGTGGCCCACAGAGACCAGGTGTGTGATCTCACCATATCTGACGACGGCAGGTGAGAGATTGCAGACTTTATTCTGTATTTAATTTAGCTGTTACTTTCAGCAACCCTGTATTTTAAGTTCCAAATGGCTTCCCCTCCCCTTCCACTTGACTCCTCCCATACAAAGTTCCTCCCTCTATAGTAAACATTGGTCTGTTTTGCTTTGATTATGGGTTCCTTTGAGAAAGGTGTTATTCAATGATGAGCACTTTGATAGGATAACAGGTTTCACTATTAATAATGTGGTAATTTCTGGTAAACACACTAACTTTCATCCTGTCCTTGGCCTACTGTTGGATATTAGATAATTTCCCCCAAATAACTGCCAGTGGATGTTTTAAGCTAAATAAAGTACTTTACTTAATCACTAACGGATTTATGAAAAAGCAGTTAAGTATCTTTAAATTTCATTTTTCTAAGTTGAATGAGTATAATTCTAACATTTTGCTTACATGTTGGAGTGAGGCAATTTAGTTTTCAATAATTTATTGTTTTTTATAGTATGCTAGGCCTAGGTTGGACCTTCAGTTCCTTCATTATGTGTATTTCACTTCCAGCACGGTGTATTCTGCCAGCCTAAATGGCCAAATAGTGGTTTGGGATACCTCAACACTCAAAGAGCTGAAACAACTGAGAGTGGATGGAGGAATTAAGGCCATAATGTTTTTCCGTGATGAGTTGTGGTGTTTGAAAAGTAAGTGGTCTGAGTTTCATTTTATTGTATTCATTTTTCTTTGTGCAAGAACTCTCTCTCTCTCTTTTATGTGGGTTTTTGATCAAGGTTCTCTTACTCATTTCTCTCTTTCTTTTGTGGTCCACTCAGTCCAGTTCATATTTTATTTTTCTTCCCATTGAAATATGGTTCCGCTCAGTTCATATTGATTGTTGATTATTTTCTTTAACTCCAGCTGACAGCTCTCTCTCTGGGGAAGGATATTTTCTCTTTAGTGTCTGTATATTTGCAAGCTTTGCTGTCTTATTTTTCTCTAACTCCAGGTCCCAACGATCTCCAACTTCTCCCCCCCCCTTTGCATTGCCCAGTTCTTTATAGTCTTCTCCTTATTTATCTCTCTCTCTTGATTGTCTGCAGCAAAGCAGGTTCAGAGTCTCCATCTTGATCTTCAGCTCTTTGTTTGATCTCTCCAGAAGTTTCTGTTCCACCATTTTCCTTCTTCTTACACCAGTGATCGAACATTTTCTTTCGAACTCTGCCTCATTTGCCATTTAACCTAGCTTCAAAGACACCCCATTTATTTATTTATTTATCTATTTATTTTTGTCATTGTTTCAGATTCAGGAGAGTCCATAGCTGTGATATCAGTGGATGATGGTAAAATGAAGAGAGAACTCACATACCAAGACCAGCAACATAACAGACCGTACAGATTTTCCTGTTTTCTTATTGTCAAAGGAGATGAGAATAATGTAAGTGTTAAGACTCAGGCCCATAGCCAGGGGGGGGTTTGGGGGGTTCGAAAGAACCGCCCCTTTTGCTGGGAAAAGGTCCACTCTGGGTAAAATTTAATCTAAGTACATGAAGATTTTATGGGAAAAGGTCCACTTTTTCAGAAAAAGAACCCCCCTTTTGAAATTGCTGGCTACAGGCCTGAGACTTGTGTCAAAAAATAAGTACCTCCCTTGTAAGACTTACTTTTAGCACCTTGACAATAATTCTATTTGATCAATTCAAAGACAGCTTGTTACACTTAAAGTGCAAAATTGAAATATCCATATCATTATGCAAAGCTTAAAATATTGATTCTGTCTGTTTATAATCCATTTGACAAATGAAATGAATATTTCTTCCAATAATTATTACAATTCATGCAGTGGCAGTGTTATTACTATTGGTACATTACCTGTGATGCCTTAGTCATTGGCTTCTAGTAAAACTCATTGTTTCATAAAACAACTCATGCAATGTGGCAAGTACACACAACTGAATTTAAACTCTATTTGTTTCAGCAGACATCCCACAATGCCACAGTGTGGGTCGGCCATGATGACGTGCCAATGATAACGGTGTGGGATGTAGATAACTTCAAAGAACGCGTCACGTGTCTGGAGGTGGACAAATCCAGGGGTTTTACCAAGCTCACACAAGTTGGAGACAATGTAAGATCTCTAGTATAATTAAAACATTATGATTAGAGGTAAATCTAAGCTTACGATGTAATGCAGAAACAGTCAAACAAACAGCCATAGATGTCACCCTGCAACCATAGCTGAATTGCATTCAATTTGAGGCTGATACTGTATTTTTATTGAATAATTTGAATTATTAAATTAAATTTTAATTTTGTTAAAACATTACCTGTTTTACTTTTTTCTGATATCACACTTATGGATGATGGATGAGCCAAAACATTGATTTTAAGTCTCATTATTTATTTTGTGGGAAGAAAACTGCAACTGATGATATTTTTAATTGATTTATTTTACTCTAACTTTGCAGTCAAAATATTTAATTTAAACATTGATTAAGTCAGCAAACTTTCATTAATGTCTATGTGACACTTTTGGCATGGGTTGTTGGTTTACCCTTAACATCAATGTAAGTAATGAGCTCTTTATATATTCATCTCCTTAAAATTTAACTAAACATTTGTATACTGGTATTATTTTCAGATATGGGCAGGCTCAAAAATGATGAGAAACTGCAAAGAGGCGTACATGTATATATTCAATAGTCGCAGTTTTGAGAAGCAGGAACCTCTGAAAGCCCACAGTGACACCATACGATCCCTGTGTACTGCTGAGAGCCGATATGTCATATCAGGATCTGGGAGTAGAGACGGAAAAGTTGCAATATGGCGGACATCTCCAATACGACACTTTTCACATTTTGAACTATAAGAGATTTTATCAATTCAGTGTTGTGATATTTTATTTTAATAAGCAAAATATGAAAAATTGCATACTATAAGAGGACAAAAAAAACCCCACAATCATAGACAATGGAAGTATATTAAAAAAATAAAAATAAAAAAGCAAATGAGATGAATAAAGATAAAGAAAACATAGGTCGGGATGAAGGCAATTTACCACAGATACTGAGAAATTTTTCTCAAGTGCAATGAAGTTCTTTTTATGGACAGAGAAATAAAGAACAAAAATTGTAGATATCAATGATGTTTATGTACATATTGATTTATGCCTTATGAAGGAAATTTGAGTAGTATACTCAGCTGATGATAAGGTCTGTATCAGATCATTTTCAGAATATTTTGACATCTTCATAACCAGATAAGAGTCGAAAGTATTCAGCATAGCCAAATTAACTAAACAGTTGGAAACACGTTTATGGGGGTGTGAGATGAGCTGCAAATCCCAAAAAAGTGCTTTATTTATGTACAGACCTGAAATGCTCAGTTGAATGCTCAGAGTGTGCTGGTCAAGTTATCCATGATGTGGGAATGGCAAATGCCTAGTTCGTAAATATGGAAACGGACAAAATCTAATATGGCTGCTTTTTTTTTTATGTACAGACACAGATGTGTCTGTACATATAGCCATCATCTGCGTCTGTCGTCGCCGTCGTCGCCGTCGTTGCCGTCGTCGCCGTGCACTTTTACCGATAACACGATACNATTGTTGGTTTATGTCATTACCCTTGTCATCAATGTAAGTAATGAGCTCTTAATATATTCATCTCCTTAAAATTTAACTAAACATCTGTATACTGGTATTTTTTTCTTTTCAGATATGGGCAGGCTCAAAAATGATGAGAAACTGCAAAGAGGCATACATGTATATATTCAATAGTCGCAGTTTTGAGAAGCAGGAACCTCTGAAAGCCCACAGTGACACCATACGATCCCTGTGTACTGCTGAGAGCCGATATGTCATATCAGGATCTGGGAGTAGAGACGGAAAAGTTGCAATATGGCGGACATCTCCAATACGACACTTTTCACATTTTGAACTATAAGAGATTTTATCAATTCAGTGTTGTGATATTTTATTTTAATAAGCAAAATATGAAAAATTGCATACTATAAGAGGACAAAAAAACCCCCACAATCATAGACAATGGAAGTATATTAAAAAAATAAAAATAAAAAAGCAAATGAGATGAATAAAGATAAAGAAAACATAGGTCGGGATGAAGGCAATTTACCACAGATACTGAGAAATTTTTCTCAAGTGCAATGAAGTTCTTTTTATGGACAGAGAAATAAAGAACAAAAATTGTAGATATCAATGATGTTTATGTACATATTGATTTATGCCATATGAAGGAAATTTGAGTAGTATACTCAGCTGATGATAAGGTCTGTATCAGATCATTTTCAGAATATTTTGACATCTTCATAACCAGATAAGAGTCGAAAGTATTCAGCATAGCCAAATTAACTAAACAGTTGGAAACACGTTTATGGGGGTGTGAGATGAGCTGCAAATCCCAAAAAAGTGCTTTATTTATGCACAGACCTGAAATGCTCAGTTGAATGCTCAGAGTGTGCTGGTCAAGTTATCCATGATGTGGGAATGGCAAATGCCTAGTTCGTAAATATGGAAACGGACAAAATCTAATATGGCTGCTTTTTTTTTTTTTTACAGACACAGATGTGTCTGTACATATAGCCATCATCTGCGTCTGTCGTCGCCGTCGTCGCCGTCGTTGCCGTCGTCGCCGTGCACTTTTACCGATAACACGATACAGAACTGATGAATATTCATAATACGCAGGTCAAGTTCGAAAATCAGCATGATCAGGTCACTTTTAGGGAATTTATGCTGTTTTTTCACTTTTTTCAGCATATATGCAGCACCGNTTTTTTTTTTTTATGAATACATGATACACAGTTCTGACCTATATTAATTTCATGCAAAGAAAAATAAAAAGAGGCATGGTAGCAACTTAATTGGTCAAAATACTGTAAGGGTGTCTAAAAAATACTTCAAGACAACACTATAAATCCTGTGATGTACAATATTCTGTGTATAAATTTACTAACATATATTCTTAATTAAGCAGTATGTATGAACAGATACAACATGTATTGATCGTATCAGTTGATATTTACTCAAGGTCTTGCCAGTTAATCTTAAAAAAAACATTTTGACTTAACATAAAGGTGCAGCATATGTCGAACATTGTTCATGTAACAGTACCAGTATTTGCTCGTCTCATTATATACATATATGTAATTATTTTTTATGAACAGACACATGGTGCATTTACAATAAAAATAATTTTAAGTGATGGCTAACATCACTTGCATCTGTCATCTGTTTTTATCCCAAAACTAAAAAAAAAAAAAAACTGCCATATTCAAACCTACCAAAATAAGGGAAAATGGACAATTTTCAAATGGATGCAAAATCAACCTATCACACTTAATTATCATTCCCAATAAATGTCTTAAGACCCCATTACCAGAGATTAGATCGATCCAACTAGATCGACCTAACTCCCTGGGGGTTCACCCTAAATAGTTGTCAGCCGAGCAGGCACGAAAGTTAATTACCCCCTTACAGCTTGTAGTAGGCGTGACGGGCATTTAAGCCGGATTATCTAACAGTAATCTAGTGAGACTCCGTGGGGATAGATCGATCTAAAAGCTCTGGGAATACAGCCTTAACACACCTGTATCTCATTATGAAAGCTCAAAATTTAATCTTTATGGTATTTCAAAAAGTGGATTGACTTAGAATGATTCATGGGAGGTATGGTACATTGATTTTGATCACATTTTGCATAAACGTGAAAATTGTGGATTATGGCGAATTTTGGTAGGTCTGGGTATGGCATTATTTACAGACTGGACATTCAATATGGAACAATTTTGTTATTTTTAGGTAAAATGTATTATGTATTTGTATAATGTGCATTTCATGTGAATTATAAGAATAGATGTGTAGTCAAGTTGTCAGTAACAATTAAATGACTGCCTGCATAAACAACAGGGATAAACAACAAAACGGCTCATATAGTGTGATAATTATAGTAGTTCCTCAAAATTGAATCTTTCTGGTATCAAAAGGCACACAGTTCCCTTCAATAGTGCCATATAAAAAGCACACAAAAAGCACCTGGAACTTGGGATTTTTTTTCTCTCACATATCCAAACAGGATTGATACAGGTAGATGCTTGCTTTGTTAAACCCTTTACTTGTTCCCCCGAGTTTAGAGCAAACACAACTGCATCATCAAATAAATGACTGCATTTAATTTATTCTTAAGGCTAAAGTGAGGTCAGCTTAAGAAATAATCAGTCAACAATACCTGGTAGATCTAGAAAGAAGAAAATAATATTACGCACTGCATAAAGCTAGTACAATATATGTTGAACAATGACGATACAAAAATTAAAGAAAAATTTCAGAAGGGCTTGGTACAGTGTCAGCCATTAAACTGGGGAAATTTCTTACACAGGCATATACATACATAGCTCTATTTTTATAAAAAGAGCTTGGCGTAAGCACAATACAGCTGCATGGCGACAGACAACAGAAACTGGGGAAGTTTCTTACACAGACATATACATACATAGCTCTGTTTCTAGAAAAAGAGCTTAGCGTAAGCACAATACAGCCGAATATGAGGCTAGACAACAGAATCAGGTTGGGATCAGGTAATGAACAGATGCCATATTCTCTCTACGTCCAAGCAGTTCTAAATGGATAAAGAAGAAACACGGTGCATATTTCAGGGCTTACATTTAAAAACATTTGGCAGAAAAACTGACATGACACTAGTCTAGTTGAAGGGTGCGGTCAGTAAGTGTTAAATGTTACCATATTAAACTCCGTAGATCAGTGCTGCTGCCACAGGAAGTAAATGACAATCCATAACTCTTATTTTTACTCTGTGACTCCATATGAAAGGTACAGAAACCAACTTTGCACCTAAAGTGTATACACCAGCAAAGAGACAATCACTATGGCAGAGGCACTAGAAGCAGAAATTAAAAAGAATATCTTGACATGTATCATCTGTCGGAGAGAGTATGAGGACCCCCGTATACTGTCTTGCCACCATACATTTTGCTATGGTTGTATAACTGATCATGCCCAAAGATCTCACACTCCAGACCGGGCATATCCATGTCCTATTTGCAAATAGGCATCCCTGTTTCCATGTGGTGGACTTACTAAACTTGAAAAAAACTTTGACATCTGCAAGACAATAGACATCATAACCCAACAACGACATAGACGAACATTAGAAGAGAAACAGGCCAATGAAGCAGCAGTGAGAGGGGGCATTGCACAAAAGGTCATCAGTTGTGAGAAACATCCTATAATAACAAATTAAAATTTTACTGTGAAGATGATAATACTGCCATATGTAGTGAGTGTAAAGTAACATCACATAATGGACATCACATTTCCTCTATTCATGAAGTTGCAGAAAGCAACAGAGATAAACTTAATGGTGCTTGTGAGAAAACCATGAAAACTATGAGCTTGTTTAAAGAAGCAATTGACACTGAAACAGCCAATGAAAAAGAGGACTTTCATAATTGGGATGTCACTATCAACAAGATTGAAAACAAAGCCCAGCAGCTTATTCAACTGATTAATGAGCAGAAAGAGACACTAAAATCAGAAGTAAATTCTGCATACAGCCGTAAAAAAACCCAGAAGGATGCAAGAAAGGATATCCTTGAACACCACTTTTGCACCATGCGCAGTGTCTGTCACTCTTCCCAGGAACTTGTCACAAAGGGCGCTGACTCTGACATCATGGATCAGGCAAAATCTTTGTCAGAGAGACTTGAAGTAATGGAGAAAACACCAGTCCCACCTCCAGACACACCAATACAGATATCCTACAGCCCAGGTGAGACATCTGTTGCTGGACTGGAGGCCATGTTAGGACAGGTGACAGTAGAGTCTAAACCTCCATTAGCTGAACAGGGGAAAAACCCTCCTGTTTTTCTAGAAAAAGCAAAGTGTGTGCATTCTTTTAGTCCTAAGCTGAGTGATGATAAAGTAATATTCACAAAAGGATTAGCCATAGATGAGGAACAAGTGTCTGTTGTGGATAATGGAAACGAGAGAACAAAAATGTTCACACATGATGGAGAGTTCAAGTTTGACTTTAAACTTGAAAATCCATTTCATGTGGCTGTGTCAGAGACTGGTAACCTGTATATAACATCACGAGGTGACAAATGCCGGATCATAAGGCTAGCGGAGGAAAAACCGTATACAACACCAAGCCGTTGTTACGTTTCTAGAGACTCACTACAATCTGTGTGATCTCTACCTTTATTCTGTACAATCCAGGTATTGGTGTCACTGGTCCACTTCTATCTGCTGACTATATGTTCTACTCTACACTACTTCTGACTACTTCATGTGAAGACACAAGACTCTAATGATAGTATATTGCAAATTCTTCTCCTTATATACTAATACATAAGGACAATTACATTACAGTGATTCCTTAAGCAAGTCAGAGATATTGAAGCCAATTAACAGAATTAAGACACATTGCAGGAGACCTTTAACACAATTAGACCAAGGCTGATTTAAACTTTAACTGGAAGATGAAGCCATAGATGAAGTTATTCAGTCCTGAACACATCCTGCAGAACTTAATGTAGTTTTAACTTGGACATTTAAATACATTTGCTATATACTGATATCTGACTTGATTTGTATAGAAGTTTAATGTAATTTACTTAAATATTCACTTAATATAATTTTAAGACATCTAAATATAATTTAATTACATATAACTTGAACTAAAATAGGGATTTTCTGAAATTAAATTTGGTCATGAAATCACCTCTATGATATAAACATAAGGCAGGCAAAGCTCTTTAGTGTGTTCACACAAATTTGCCTAGGAATGGTGTTGCCAACTTCAACACCCTCTCCCAACCCGCATTGGCCAGCGTGGGATGAGTAGGCCTAAAATCCAGCATGAAACAACCAACAAACACACGGCCTCCAGTACCCAGCCGCACAAACGCCCTGAACTTAGGAGGTGATCCTGGTTCAGACCAGCAGAGTGCAGGAGGTGCTAAGAATCTCTGGGGCAGCAAGGATCACCGAACATCAAGACCAGTGAAAAATTTCAACATCATTACTTACNAGGTACTAAGAATCTCTGGGGCAGCAAGGATCACCGAACATCAAGACCAGTGAAAAATTTCAACATCATTACTTACAACATTAGAACTGTGAAGAACAATGAAAGACTTGCAGAATTGGAAACTGAACTCCAGGACACCGTAGTTAAATGGCATGTGATAGGCTTGTCAGAAAATAGGCAAGCGGAAGAATGCTTAATTACCTTGAATAGCGGACATATATTGTACCATACAAAGGCTTCAAATGGCCAACAAGTAGTTGGATTTCTGATACACAAGGCGCTAAGCAAGAACATCATTGAGGTAAAGCAAATTAGCGCAAGGGTGGCTACAGTCAAGCTCAACGTGAATCAGAGATTCTCAATGAAACTCATTCAGGTATATGCACCAACATCAAGCAGACCAGATGAAGAAGTAGAACAACTGTATGAAGAAGTACAGCGTCAGTTGACAACAGACTGCCACTACCACATAGTCATGGGTGATTTCAACGCCAAGATCGGGATAAAGTCAGACGAACAAGAGCGTGCCACAGGGAAATTTGGCAGCGGAGAGAGGAATGAAAGAGGAGACTTACTGATTGAATGGGCGACAGCAAATAACTTGAAGATCATGAATACCGTCTACAAGAAGAAGATATCAAGAAGATGGACATGGCAAAGCCCAGATGGATGTACAAGAAATGAAATTGATTACATCATGACAAACAGACCGAACATCTTCACGGATGTGAAAGTGCTAAACAGACTGAATGCGGGCAGTGACCACAGAGCAGTTATGGGAGTGATTAGGATCAATGTCAGGAAGGACAGACAGAAATACCTGTCAAATCGATCAAAGAGACCTAGTATCGAGCAACTGGTCATAAAGAAAGACGAGTTCCAAATCCTCCTAACGAACAGATTCAGTGCACTAGAGCTAGAAGGTGAAGATGGAGTAGATGAAATGAACGATAGAATAACGACTACCATCCTAGAATGTGCATCAGAGAGCCAGTAAAATGAAGGACTCAAAGCTCTCAACAGAAACGAGGATTCTCATGAAGAAAAGACGGATGATGAAGAAAACGGAGGTAAACAACAACAGGGACATCAGAAACAACATCGAATATGCAGAACTGGATAAGACCATCAAGAAAAAGGCAAGGGAAGACATCAGGAAGCAGAACATGAAGAAGATAGCAGAGACCATCGAAAATGGAAAGAGCATGAAAAGAGCAAAGAGACCCTTTCAACTAGGGCAGGATAGAATGCTGACTCTTCTAGATANATTGCCTCCATGGAACACAAGCTACAAGTAGCTCAGAGAAAGATGGAAAGAATTATGTTGAACATCAATCCAAGAGAGCGGAAAACGAATGTATGGTTACGTGAACAGACCAAAGTCAAGGACGTACTACTCACAGTTTAAGAAATGAAATGGAGGTGGGCAGGACATGTCAAAAGAATGAAGGACAATAGGTGGACAATCAGGCTTACAGAATGGACCCCAAGGTATGGACAAAGAAAAAGAGGAAGGCCGGTCAAACGATGGAGGGATGAATTAGATGACTACTGGAAGTCTTGGAAGAAGAAACCTTGGCCAAACTGGAAATCTGAGGCTCAGGATAGGAAACAATGGAAAAAGCATGCTGAGGCCTTTGTCCAACAGTGGAACACTATAGGCTCTAAATGATGATGATGATGATGAGGTGACAAATGTATCAAGGTGTTTTCCACCAGAGGTCAGCAGCTGTCAACCATTGGCTGTGGTAAACTTGAAGATCCACGTGGTATAACACTGAACAGACAATGTCATGTGATGGTTTGTGACATGAAAAAGAAATCCATTTTCACATTCCATGCAGCGATTGGATAGCTCTTGAATACCATTCCACTCAGTATGTGTGAAGGCCCACAGTACATAACAGTAAACAGTAACAATGATAACACTGTGATATCAGAACCAGGTAATCACAGAGACCATGTCCTGTCACCTACTGGTGGTCAGCTGTACCAGTATGGCACAGAAGGCAGTGGTGATGGTCAGCTGTGTCAACCACAGGGAGTGTGTACAGACAGCTATGGTCACGTCTTCATTGCTGACTGGTACAACCACAGGATAGTGGCACTGAGTCCACAAGGAGAGTTTATCAGATACATTGCTACTAGGAATGATGGGTTGGAGAATCCCGTAGCATTAGCCATCAACCCTGATGGCCAGCTGGTGGTGGGAGAGGACATGGGGAAAGTTAAGACATTCCAGTACTTAAATAACTCCAACCATACCTCCAAATCATATTGTACACTGATGTAAATATGTCACAACACTGATGTTAATAAAAAAAAACCTTATATGTTTATAAGAACCTTTATGAAAACCAAAATGGTTTTTTGGACAATTTAGATGGTCTAGGTCAAGGCTTCAGACACATGGGAAATCAATGGCATACAGGTGAAATACACAGTAATAAATAGTTGTAAAAAAACTGAGACATAAAGTAATAAAACAGTTGTTAAAAACTCAAGTATATAATTGCAAAACAGTTATGCAATTCTTTGTGAAAATTTTATTTTTCACATATTAGCATTTTCGATGTGGGAAATATAACTCCCATGGGCATGAAGCCAAATGGTAGTTACATTTTCTAAATGCCCATGTCATGTTTAGTAGATAATTAAGAATAGGTGGTGATTATGCTTTTAATCATTATGTAATATTGTATCAAAACTGACAAAAATACATTGTGCATTGACACCACAAACTTTATAAAAGGAAAACTGTATTACTTATCATTTTGTAACTTACAAAAATGTTTTGTAGAATAGACATACAGCTCAAATTTGGAAAAGCTGGCATATTGATCATAAGGTAATTTTTCTTGAAATTATGCACAAAATAATATCAATGAAAAAATACTTTATGTAAAAAAGTCATATCCCCCCCCCCCCCCAGACAGCCCATCCCCAATGTGTGTATAAATAATGACTGGTCCATCCACATTCCTGATGATAGGGCTATCAGTATCAAAATCCTTAACTTCCTTAGTCTAAAAAAACTTGTGGAATGAACTTGCACAATGTGCAAAGAAATTAGATTTAAAAAAATCCCCCCCCCCCCCACACACACACACAGGACAGTCCAACCCCCAGACCGCGGTCAAAAGTGCTAGTGTGAACGGCCTCATTCATTGTTAATGATAGACATGGTTGATTGGTTTTGATCCCATTTTGCATAAATCTGAATATAGTATTATTGTATCAAAATTGGCCAAACGACCTATTTTGTGCATCATTATTTTCTACTTTTTGTCTCCAATTTTGACAACTTTGCTGCCTTGTTTAGATTTCATATGATACTGATACAAAGTGATATCTATTTTTTTTATAAAAAAGTTCACAACATTAACTTTGTTCTTTGTGTACAATTATTACTCTTCTTGCAATGGATGATAAATCCAATAAAGTTCCAATAAAGCACCTGTATATAATGTTTTTGAAAGTTTAGACCCTTTACATAAAACCCCAAGATTTGAGGCTTGTCCATGGAATTTTGATCTGCGCAGTCTTAAAACATTGTTTTCATGTAAGTCTGCTGCCACTCTGTCAACTTCAATAAATATAAATGCATTAGCTTCTAAGCGATGAATGCAGGATAGCAGATCATAAAATAAACAATTATTTCATCAAATAATAAGTAACCAGGACAACTGGGTACCCTATAATCCAATACTGTTGTAACTAAATAATAGCAGAGAATTTACAAAAGTGTTAGGACAGAAATACAAAAAGGAATATTTATTAAAATAAATCTTAGTGACGTCATTGTAACCATTGCAGAACTCACAGCAAAGGTCATTATGTGTACCTGTATTTAGTGGACAGCAGTTATTAACAGAACTCATTCTGCTTATCCGCATCTACAATGCCTTCTCTCGACGTCATCACTTTTCTCCTTTTGGAGAAAAGCTCTGCTTTCTTCAAAGTGAGCATTCTCTTTTTGGGTGTTGGTGCTTTTTATTAAATTCATCAAATTTTGAGATATATCCCTCGACCACATCATGCAGAGCCTCTAATTGATGCTGCATTTTACTCAGCATCTCCTGGTCCTCCAACATGCAACACTGATCAGTCAGAACCTTGAGCACAGCCGCCACTCTGTTCCTAGTGGCTTGAACGTTACTATAGCTAGTGCTGCACATGTGCGGTTGAGCTTGCTTATCTGTGTTGTCCGGGGAATCAACTTCTGTGTAAGAGTCAGCGTGGACATTTGGTACCTATACTGGCAATTAGATGATGCCATCCTGACATATGTTCCTTGGTATCTAAAAAAAAAATTTGAATGTTTAAAAAGAAAATACTGCTTGTCTGAATAAATATATCTGATTACTTTGTGGGTTAATGGTATGCCCTAAAAGTTACGTAAATGTTACCTTTGCATACAGCACATTTAAACAGTAAAGTGGATAATGGAAAGAAGTGACTTGGTTACAATGGAAGAATTTGCAATTAATATATAGGAGGGAAGATATTATTACCTATGCCAAGGAGGTTATGTTTTCACCCCTGTTTGTTTGTCTGTCATCAACATAACTCAAAAAGTTATGGACCGATTTTGATGAAATTTTCAGGAACTGTCAGAAGTGGGCCCAGGAAGAGATTATTAGTTTTTGGTGATGATCCGGATCAATAATCAATCAATAATCAATAATAATCAAAACCGCTGCCTTGGCGGGGGTCTGCGCTCTCGGAGTGCTTTTCTAGTTCATAAAGGCAAAGTGTTTATTTAATTTTCATCATTTAATAGAGTTGGATCATTCGATCCAACTCTGTGGGGATTCTCCTTGATTGCAATCAGCTTAAGTAAACTGAGTGCCGCCTGGCATTGAGTAAAATACAGAAGAGGTAGTGATTATATTATAACATGAGGAGACGTGTCATTCAGTTGAGCTGATTGCAATCAGCGAGTCCCCACAGAGTTGGGTGTCACTAATGGTGTCTATGGGAATAGGGTCTAAATTAGCAAACATACAACAATCATATAGAATAACATGATAAATATTTATTACTTTCCCATACCCCTTTTATTAGTAGAACTGTAACATAAATTCATTTTGATACTGGGTTAGGAAATTTTTATACCAAAATAACCTTGTCCATTAAAATTATTTTTAATTACTGACCTTGTAGTCAGGAAACCTAACAATGTGATACAAGTAAATTTTGGCATTACAGCCAATTTTTTGGGTTGTTCGCTTTCTGCATCGTGGCTTTTGATTATTTGAAAAGGCATCCTCCTGTATCCCCTGCAATATAACACATCTTTGTGTTTTTATATAATAATAATAATAATAATAATAATAATAATAATAATAATGTTTCTTATTTTTCATGGCACCTTACGTACTACCTCAAAGCGCCTTATAATGGATAATATAACTTAAATCTTTAAAATTACTACAATATTTGAATCTAAAACATTCATCGGAAATCATTTAAAATTCACACTACTAAAAATTCAATCTTAATAAAAATATATAAAAAAATTTAAAAGCAAAAAAATATAGACAGGAATATATGTCCAAGAATGCTGAAACATGTGTCACTGCTTGTACCAGATGAAATGACAGGTGTAGGATGGGGAATAACTTTAATTTCCAAATACAAAGACATTTTTTTTGGAAGTACTTAATATTTTATTGCATAGTTTAAATACATGCAATTATTGTCAGACTATTGTGCCACAGATAATCTTTAAATAGAAAAAAACAAATAATATTTATAAATGAAATTGTTCAAGACAATAATGTAAAATGACAACTTACATCCCATTGTTCATGGCGCTCCTTACATCTTCTGTCCTTTGTGGCTTTATCTGTATCTTTCCCTAAGTGACATTGCTTGATCACTTTCCCAATGAATATAGAAAAAAGGGACACCGTTGTTTTCTATCTGGATACCACCACTTGAAGGCAACCAGAATCTTATCTTGTGGGCAGCATTTTTAAACTGTACTTCTTTACCTGAAAATATAATGTTTTTACATAATTAAAATAATTATAAAAAAAAAAAAAAAAACTTGGACATTTTCTGATTGCTGAGCATTGTGGATCCCTGTCATTGCTGCTGTTGCCTTTTGTAATTCAAATAGTGATTTTAAAAAAGTGGATTTTATTTGAGATCATTCATAATATTGTTATCCTGAGCTGATGGCAAAAGTATTTTATAAAATGCAACATTTAACAGAGGTGAAATGAAGCCATCTTCTGGATCTCCTGGAAGATGGCTAGAATTTTTCAAGTTAACATTGGCAGGTATCCAATTTTTCTGTCAAAAGACAGTCAAAAATGGGGGATGGATCATCAAACTAAAGATAATTTTGAAGACTAAAAGATAATATCTCTGGATCCACCTCGTTTAAAACAAGCATCTACATGTAGTCTGTCATTCAGACAGAGAAAATTTCTTTTAATTTTATCAGAGGCTTCATGTATACAGTACAGATGTGGCCAGTGCAATGATAGTAGACAACCTTTCATATGCCATCAGCTTATTGTTTTTCTTTGATGCAAGAAGCATTAAACAGTGGATCTGGTATATTAGTCCGGCGGTTAAGTCCAAAATATTTCCAGAATTGTGCAAAAGGTGATAAAAGCATGAAACTTTCCACGATGAATGACCATTGGGTGTTTGTCAATTTTAGATCGGGGGGCAACTCCAAAATCCACAAGTACCCGGATGAGCAGCTCTCTTAAATATGCTGACTCAGCATTTTATGTACAATTAGATTTCATCAAAACGAGCACTACCAGCACTAATTATGATATCATAAATAGATTTTTAAAACGTACGCTCACCGTGCACATTTATCAGAGCAATGATGACGTCACGATGGCGTCACTGGGTGATATTGCACAATATAGTATGACAAATATCGACTTTCTCCCATAGGAACAATAGTCTAACTTTACAATGTTTCTTTTCCCGTACTTTTTTTTTTATCACAGAAATACCCCTTTAGGACTAGAAAGGGAAATTAGTTTAGTTGCTACTTCCTAGACATTGAGGATTTTTCAATATGGCCGTCAATTTTTAGGAAAAATAGAAAAACAACCAGAAGTTGACGGATATACTTTATTCGGGGCTCTTGTGAATGTGTTCCTGTCGGAAGAACACTGTAGGGTACAAGACTACACCCTAACACGTCACTGATACGGAAAAAGTGGCCGCCAAAACACAGGGAAGAGAAAATGGTAAAGAAAATCAGGAAAATCAGCATATTTGTGGTATTATCAGTCTAATCAACAGCATATTCTTCTTTGATTTCTCCGTTCATCGTGATTTTTCGTTAGCGATTTTCCTACACTACCATTATCTGCTTGAAAAATATTCAAATTATGTGTGGTGAGGGAGTAAGCCCTCCAAGTAGTTAAGTTGCCACTCCAATTAGTCCAATAGTTGCACAATGCTGTGTTGTTTTCTGCAATTGTTAGAAAAAAATTGTATTCTTTTGGGTTAGAAAAGTCAACTTAGCTTTGTTTTAGTAGCTTCTGGGACACTGAGCACTTTTGTAACCCAAAATGGCTGCCAATTTTTACGTAAAAGGACATAAATATTCATAGCAATTTACATCAAACTATATACAGTGTGTGTATATTCTTCATTTAAAAGTCAATTTGAATGTTTACAAATACAGAGGTAGCGTGTATTAGGATTTTCTTTTACATAATCTGCGAGTCATTTGAATAGAAATAGCAAAATGGCCACCAAAACAGTACGGAAAAGGCACGTAAAAAATGGTAAATTATGTTTATTTTCACTGAAAAAGATTTTAAACGAATGAAATCTACATATACATTGTATGTCAGTAAAATTATACGCTTGGAAGGCAACGTAATAAAACAAAAAGGAAAGGAGGTATGTTAATCAAGTTTCTTCTTCGATTAAGCAGTCAGTCATCTCTAATATGTCAGCAGTAACCCCTTTATGTTTGAAAAATAAGGCTAAAGACATTTCCAACTTAGGTTAGATTTTTGATAAGGATTTTTTTCAGTGAACCGCCCAGCCGCCATTTGAACGGCTGCCTGAAAGCTAAAACCTATCAGACCTTCAAGCATCACTTGACAGCGCTGACAGAGGAAAAGTCGATTTTCATGTTCGTTCAGTAGGGGCTACGTTTGCGGGAGATTGTCAGCGGTAGATCATTCGCAAGACGCGAAGGCAATTTACATATTCGTTCAAGGGATTTTGTCCGCGGACGATTTGCAGCAGACGATTGTTACCGATCCGACCGAGACACTAAGGCAGTTTTCATACCTTCCACGGGATGTCGTTTTCGATCCGAGCGAGACGAGAAAGCAATTTTCATATTCGCGTAAAGGAGTTCGTTAGCGGCATATCATCAACGTGAGATAGCTTCTTTTCCTTCTACCTTTGGTGGGCTAAGAGGGAAAAACAATCGCAAAAGTCTTTTAAATATTGTAATTCACATGCACAGATTTGAAGCTGTGTGTTTTTTCTTCTTTTGACCACGTGGATGCTATAAATCCTGGGAATATGCGCCAACATCGTCTATCTTCAAGAAAGCCACACGGAAGGCGTGCAGCAACTGCACTGAGACTGAACGGACTCTGTATGATCAGTTTCAGTCGACAAACCGAATTTTCCCTTCATATCCGTAAGCTCATATTAATTAGCGACAAGGCATGGCACAAGCATGTAATGTAAATGTATTTGCCGTAGCCCGTAGCCACTTACGATGCCATGAAAATCGCACGGAAAACCGTATATGATTTCATTGTACGGCATATGAAGCAAATGGCATTTAGCAATCCAAACACGATGAAGAGGCAAATTTAACATCGTCAGCCGAATATCGTTTGCGATCCGAGCGAGACGAGAAGGTAAATTTCATATTCGTTTTAGGGACTTCGCCAGCAGAAAAATCATCAGCGGGAGATAGTAATGAATCCGAGCAAAACGAGAAGGCAATATGAATAAGGTCAGAGGGAGATTGCCAGCGATTCGAAGGAGACAAGAAGGCAATTTCCACATTTGTTCAAGGGCCGCATTAGTGGAAGATCGTCAGCGGGAAAGGAGGTGGTTTGGTTGCGTTCATCAGCAACTGAGTGAAATATACATGAATATAATTTATGTTAATGTCACATGGCTGAGATGGTGACAACTGACTCCTGAATGGTAATTTTTCATTAAAATCCATGTGCTCTAGCAGTTCAGATTGCCACAAAAAAGTCCGTAATTGAATTTTTATGTATTTTTATATCATTTTAAATTAATTTTATACCCCCCTTTCTTTGAAAAATATTCTTTCTCTTTTTCATTTACATTTTTTTTTATTTTGAATGTAAAAAAAAAGCTATTAATGATAGGTAAGGATAGTGGCCAATGAAAAATCCAAATGAACAGAAAAATTGAAGGCGTTATAAGTATTAATTAGACTTATTATACCAGTAATACACTGATTATATCTATAATTCATCCTGCGTTGGCGGCCATTTTGGTTTATCCATACCAGAAACGCGGTAGTACGCAGTCAATTATCCTACTGTGTTTTTCTGGCAGGAAATAGGTTCACAAGAGCCACAAATAAAGTATATCTGTCGACTTTTGGTTGTTTTTCTATTTTCCCTCAAAAATTGACGGCCATATTGAAAATGCTCAAAGTCTTGGAAGTAGACACCAAGCTAACTTAACCTTTCTAGCCCTAAAGGATGGTTTTCTGTAATGAATGTTTACAGGAAAGATCATTGCAGGGTTCGACTATTTAGTATATGGGAGTCAGTATAGATATTCGCATGTATTGTGCAATATCACCCAGTGACGACATCATGACGTCATTATAACTGTTATACATGTGCACAGTAAGTGTATATTTCTCACATTTATTCATATTATCATAATTAACGCCGGTAGTGCTCATTTAAGGGAATTTTGAATGTACGTAAAAATGCTGAATCAGCATATTTTAAGAAAGCCGCTCATCCGGGTACTTGTGAATTTTGGAATTGCCCCCCGATCCAAAATTGACAAACACCCAATGGTCATTCATCGTGGAAAGTTTCATGCTTTTATCACTTTTTGCACAATTTTTTGGCTTAGCCGCCTAACTATATATAGCTCACAGTCACACCTAAATTCCTCACAATGGGTAATACATACCGTGATAAAGTGAATTGTGTCCTTTGTTGCTCTGGAAAGTTTTCTCTTACTTTTGTGCTCCAAAGCCATTTTCACACAAAATCTTTTTCGCGTCCTCACTCCATGCTGATTTAGTCAGACTATGTAAGCCTGTTTATGGAAGGGAAAACGGACTCAGTACAGGTGATCGGGTCGGATATGAAATAACATCTTCCGGATGTGGAGGTTTGAAACGCAGCAACTGTTTCACAATGTGCAGTACAGTGGTGATATAAGTGTCACTGGCATTTTATGTTGTAATGTTGAAATAGTAGCTATGCAGCGTGCTAATTCGTCTGTGCAGGCAGCTAAGCAGAGATTGAAGCAGTTCCCAGTGGCCTTGAAAGAATGTAGGACTGAGGTAATTCGATGTGAGAACGTTGCATCTCTATCTCTCCCACTCTCTCTCTCTCTATACATGTATATATATATATACAGGGGTATATATATATATATGAGTAGTTACAAAGCCATTGGTTAATTGCAGTGATTTTGAGAAATGTTCTAGAAAATTTGTTTGTATCGTAAATGGTCTAGTTGAAAGGGGTATTTCTTTCTAAATTTATTTACAAGTTCACTTTATCTTTTAAAAATATTAATAACTTTTTTGGGGTGGGGCTTGGGTGGAAAGTCTGTTTGCTTCTTTTGACACGAGAAATAATTTGGTGACTGTGATAATTATTAATGCAACTTCAAGTCTTGATTTGACACCATTAATTTCAGATGTCAGCATACGGGAAGTGTGTTTCAGAGAAGGAGGATGTGAAATGTAATGATTGCGCCAAAGAGTTCCAGGCTCTGAAGGAATGTTTTAAGAAAACAGTAAGTTAAAAGTGATTTACAGAGAGATAGCATGGAAATAAACAATATTTTAAATGTTTTAGCATACTGAAATTTTGTTTTTTGTCAAGTATGTACTATGTAGTGGTAGGTATATGAACAGTTAGTAATGCAACTGCTTACAATTAAGTTGACAGAACAGAATATGCAACTTAAAAAGGTTGCAGATTTCAAGCAGATGATAAAGCTTTTTAATTTCTTCTTTGCACAGCATTTTTTTTTCATCTTTAATTCAACAGAATAACATTGGAACTAATTACTTCATTCCCACTGTTCTTCAGTAATAATAAATCGTGTCTTTTAAAACCACAACTTGTTCAACCCTGCCTTCCATTAACTGTGAACATTTCAGTAATATAAGATTTTTTTTCTTCAGATGCAGAAAGCAGGAAAAAGGTAGCAGATAATGAGTGGACATGACTTAAGATAGAGAGAAACCAATGCTGCAAATTGGGTCTGGAGGTTTCCATGGTAACATTGCCATTTCACAGAAGTGACAAAGCACAACAGACTAACATATGCCTTGGCTAAGGCTTGGGTGATTTTAGAAGAAATCTAAGGCATGTCCAGTTATGTTATGCACTCAGACATTTTTATGACAAAAAGGAATTTGGACAGCGGTCATCCGTCTGATGGAAAACAGCCCTTAAGAACTGTAGAAGTTTTAGTTTTGGGTTTATTTTGCACTTACTTTTGAAACTCTAAGGAGGTTAATATGAGATGTTATATGTCTGAGATTGTTTAAGTGTCCAAACAGTTGGTAGATGTGTTTGCTCATCATGAAGGACTTTATTCAAATAATAGGTGACTTGGCAGTCAAGAAATATTAGATAGATCAGGTATTGTCACAGTTGTAAATGAAGTTTTGCAAGGAATTTCACTTACTTTTTACATTATTTATTTGATAAATAAAACTCATGTAAAATATAAAGATTACAAATAAACAGATTTTGTTGTCATTTCCTTATTTGTTTTTAAAGGTGTGTTAATTCCAGTTGAGCATTTTTCTTAGTTTTCTACAGACAAGCTCAGATGCTGTATGTTGATACAGAAGAACAAACAAGCTACAAAAAATCTCAAATATTTCAAAATAAATACCAAGACTTTTTTATTTCTAAATAAAGGGTAAGATGTCAAGTTAAACCTGCTTTGTGTACCAGTTCATCAACAATGACAATACTTGACAGTTGTCTTTTAATTTTGATTGCACTCTTCATGGGATTAAAGATTGGAACATGGCATTCCTTTCTCATGAGAGATATAAAATATTATCAACAGTAGCTCCTTTGATTCATGAAATGTTTGGTATTGTGAATAGGGCTGATGGCATACTAGTACATTGAACACAAGCACAAAACAAAGCAAATACTATAAGTAAAATATTTTTCATTCCAATCCAACTTTTGCTTCAGCTTATAATATTCTGGTGAAAAATATACCTTATCACATTATCTTCTATTAATTTATTCTGCTCCACTCTTTGAATAAGTCAACTTTTTTGTTCCAGGTTTTCACAGTCTCAATATAAATATGCTGCACTATATGAAATGAGGTTCAAATATCATTTAAAGAGTTTAAACTTTTTAAAATAAGTTTGTATCTCTTCTTTATGGTATGGTTTTGTGGCAATACATGTTGGTATATTTTCTGGCTGTTCTATCCAAAGATGAAAGTCTTTATTGTCTGAGGTCAGTGACTCTGAAACTTTGGTCAAGCTTTCTTCATCTTTGGCCTGAAAAGAAAGAAAGAAATTAAATATGAATCTTGCTTGCATTATAATTTCAGAAAGTTTGTTTATATACTAGTATCACAAATCTACAAATGGTGTGTATGCAATATTTGTGAACAATTATGAATACTAAAATCATAACTAAGAACTAATTATAAGTAACAGTTAAATGAAGATATATACTAATTATTCAAAGACAAATCTTTTTCTCACTTGGAAATTACCTAGACTGTTTAAGAGGAACTGTGCGAAAAAAAAAACTACTGAGTCCCTGACCATAAAATGCAAGTTTAAGAATAATTATCTAAGTGGATGTCTTGATTCATCTTCTTATTTTATGCTCATAATGAGAAAAAATATATCTACTACTGGATATTACAGATATATTGAAAGAGATCACGAAACAATAAATATTTCCCACCTCCAAAACGACTTTATGCATCCGCGTATAATCTTCAGTATATGATTTAACATTAGGATCTTCTCTAAATAGGTACATGACGGCAGTACACGCATGGCACGCTTGAGCAATTAACGCCCCTGTTGGCCACTTCAAGTCGCTTCTAATCAGGACATATTGAACAAGAACTGGCGCACTTTTAGACATGTTGGACCTGCTGCATCGGTTGCTAGCTTTTTCCCGTTTTATCAAGTTGGTGACGTCACTGCGCGAGGACAACAAGGTCGATTTAGAGTACGGAGGATTCATTTAGAAAGATGAGTTAGGATATCTAAGGTTTTCGATTTAGCGTAGTATATCTCACCTGTAGCGATAGCTGGCATAGTAAAGAAAGTTTGCATGGGGTAAACTAAAAGAAGAATTCTCACCTGGAAGCTACCATATTGTTTAAGGAGTTAAGTTCCTGGTCACAGGGCCAAATTCTTCAAAGGAAACATCAAGATAGTTATCAATATTATGCCGACGTCTAGCACTGACTAGCTTATTACAATGAATTATCTCACACATTTGCGGAAGAGGATTTCTAGAAGCTTTGGAATTCGTCTGCTGCAGATGAACCAACAACCCCTGTTGTTACTTTGTTTGCTGTTCGCAGGTCTGGCAGGTGAGTAATCAAACGTTGCATGTAAGTGACTTTGTCGGTAAACCTCAGATTTCTGTTTTTAATTCTACCTAACTTGTACAACCACAGCTGTACAATGTGTATGCACTGATGGTTACACAGTGGTATATGCTGAAGGTTACCTCAGTTTGACACGCTTTTTTTTACAAGTTTTAGCCTGCTTTATATCTTGAATCCCACTTGTTATTAATTTAGTTATGGAAGTGAAATATTAAACAGAAAATTAAAAGTTATTTCCAAATTGATTATAAGTGGGTTATTGGTGAATTTTCATAATAATCAGTGATACAGAAACTTTATGTGAAAAGAGAGACATGTGTCTCCTGTTTCATAAAAATATGAGACACAAGGTTCAAAACAAGGGACACATCATAAACACCATTTTTTATTTCTTTAAAACAAGTTTTATTCTT